>PVJH01004747.1:12012-121322 GCA_004026705.1 Nesogale talazaci | reverse complement strand
AACCAATAACAGAACAGTAGATGACGGGTGCATTGCATGAGATAAGATATGGAGAGGAACTATTTTTATATATAATAAGTGTTTGGGGAGGGGGGGAGGGTGAGGAAGGGAGGAGGCAAAGGGGAGCTGATATCAAGGAGTGCAAGAAGAAAGGAAATGTTTTGAAAAAGATAGTGACAGCAATTGCACAGTAATGTTAATCTAATTGAAATATGGATTGCTATAATATTTGTAAGAGCCCCAAATAAAGTGATTAAAAAAATTTTTTTAAAGGAACAGAGAGTAAATATTTTAGGCTTTGGGGACTGCAAGGTCATGTTTTAACTACTCAAAAAAGTTCGAGGCGTGGCTTGGAAGGCGACGTCGAGTTGGCACTGTGGCTCTGTGGGGCCCAGGGTGGTCACTCGGCGGAAACCAGTCTGTGGGTGTCAGGGAGGGAACCATGAGCCGGCTTCTCACTGTCCAAGGTGAGACATGGACAGAGGGAGGAGGCGAGAACGCACCAGCGCTGGGCACACCCTATGAAACTCCCTGTGGCCTCCTGTGGCTGACTGTTCTCAGACGCCCGTGGCGCACGGGTTTTAGGGTTTACCTTACAGACTTGTCTATTTTTTTCAGCCAAAAGGTGATCTCCGGGAGGTGGGGGGTGGGGTGTTGAGATCCTGGCTGGAAGGGTGTCTCAGGGCCATAATCTGGGGTCTGTGAACTCATTTTAGATTGATTGATCAATAGCCGCACCTACCAATCTTTACAGATGCCTGTATAGGCTATATTTTTCAGACCCTAAGACGCAAGTGACCATGAGACACACCCAGTTTTTAAGACCAAGAAAACAAAAAAATATTCTGAACCAAAGAGTACCAGCATACTAAAATGTTCTGGGGTACCACACCTTCAGACTTTAAGATGCACCCTTACTTTTTCCCCCTACTTTGGGGCGGGGGGGGGGGGCGGTAAAGAGAGTGCCTCTCATGGTCCGAGAAATACGGTACCTGGCTTAGCAAAAGCCTGGCTTGCCCTGTGGCACCATGGGTTACACATTGGCCTGCGAGTCACGGGTTCAAGCCCATCAGCTGCTTCATGGGAGAAAGATCAGCTTGTGGTGATGACTTTGCAACTCCTCCTGAGGTGACTGAATGGCTGGAGTGTCTGATATATGGATTAGGTGCCAATAAAACTGTTAACAACAACAAAAATGACTTAGGGCCTTGGACACCCTAGAGAGGGTGGCTAAGAGCCCCAGTGGACTTGCTAGCAGTGAGTACTATGGACGACTGACCGCTACCTGTACCCCCATACTCCTGGCAGCACATCCACTTCCTTGACCTGTCGGTCGGCTGAGAGGGCCGAGAGGCAATTACACAGCAGGAGCACAGTACGGGACGCACCTAGAGACCAGAGCCTGCTTTCTCCTGACCATCTTTCAATGAGAGAAACCCGAGCTCCTGGGAAAGAGGAAAGCTGGGGCAGGAAGCAGACAGGATGAGCCTGGGGCATCTTATCGTGGCAGAAGACAAAGACTTCTTCAAACACAGCAGAACCAAAGCCACACGTCCACCAAAAGCAAGCCCAGTGGCCAACGCTGGAGTGTTTGGAGTGACCGAGTAAAGGGAGCAGGAACTACCCAATGAACACACAGACATAGATAAATGAGCCCAGGCCACCATGGGGAAGCAGGAGGTCTGTGCCCCGCAGAAGCCCGCCAGGTCATGGAGTGGACCCTCCTCCCTCCAGAGGTGGGGCAAGCCCTCGGAAGCTCCCTCCGTGGGCACGGGTACGTGGCTGCCTGCCTCAGGGCAGCGTGGGAAGGGACAAGGAGTCACTTTGCGGCCGAAGCTGACAAACAAGACTTAGTCAGGGGATGAGCGTTGTCACATCAGCAGTGGCAGGGCGTGGACCAGGGGGAACAGCTATGTCCCCTCTGTGGCCTCCCCCCTGAAGCCCGCATCCCGAGTCCAGTCACCAGAAGAGCACCAGGCACTCGCAAGTAGAAGTGCTACAACCCGCACCCCTCTATATCGGTCCCGGGGCATCGACACAGGGGGAGTCTGGGTAACTGACACAGCCTGGAAGAACCCGGCTCAGGACAAGAACTTTGACCTCCCTCCTCACTCCTCTCCGACCCCCTCACGCCCCGAGTCTCATTCACCAGCAAGGAAGCAAGTTCTACCTTTAAAATCGGACCCCAACCTGAGCCTGGTCTCAGGCCCCACGGGCTCTGCCAGCCCCAGGCAGCCCGGGCTGGATCCTCTGGGCCAAAGCAGCAGCACAGAAAGCAGCATCGGCCGCAAGGTCACCAACCACCTCCCGGTGGACAGCACCTGCCTGGGGCTGGCTATCGGGGGCTTTAAGGGCTTTTCCTCTGTCTGGGGTGCTGTCCCCGGGACACCTCCACAGCATCACATCTGCCAAGCTTTGGGGGTGTCTTGCAAATGGCCTGACATGTGGGGGCCGTAAAGGTTCTGTGACGTGGCCCCAAACGCTGCTGGACGCAGACTATACTGTGGATACAGAAACAGAGAGCTGGCCTCAGACCCAACCTGTCACCACGACTGTCAAGCCGCTCGTGTGGCTGCTGGGCAAGGACAGCCCCCACCCACGGAGGGCTGACCACACAGGGTGTGCTGCTTCCGCAATGGCCTTCCCCAGCCCACCCCCCAAGCAAGCCCAGGATGCATCCTCCTCACCCTTCCCCCCACTGCTTCCCACCTCTCCTTTCCATACACACACAGAGATGGTTGCTATGTCCTACGGGGGGCCAGTACCCCACACCCATTCTTCGTGCCCAAACCAGGTAGGGCTAGGGCTGGGGCTGGATGGACCTCCCCCTACCTCTAAGTGTGTGGCTGGAAAACTTTCTCAGAATAAAAAGAGATTCTACTAGGGCTGAGCCCCAGTGGTGCAGTGGTTGTGCGCGGGACTGCGGCCCACTGGGACAGAGGTTCAATTCCAGCAGTGGGGCTGGGCCTCCTACTCCCACCACCGGAGAGCGGTGATGCCCCAAAAACCAAAAAAAAAAAAGAATTAAAAAGAGATTCTACTAAAATATCCCCCGAGGGCTGAACAATACAAACATGGGTTAAGGGAGACAGCGGTCAAGGTAAGATAGGAAAAGAAAAACAATTTGTCGGGCTGAGCCCCGGTGGCCTAAGTGGTTGAGTGCGGAACTGCAGCCCGCGGGCTTGGCGGTTCAAATCCAGCAGCGGCTGGGTAGTGCCCACGTCCACCAGAGGCAGTGATGCCCACAAAAAAACAAAAAAAAAAACAAAGAAAAACAATTTGTCATTCATCAAGGGATCACAAGAGGGGGGAGGAAAGAGGAGCTGACACCAAGGGCTCAAGTAGAAAGTAAATGTTTAGCAAATGATGATGGCAACATAGGTACAAATATGCTTGATACAATTGATATATGGATGGTGATAAGAGCTGTAAGAGCCCCCAATAAAATGATCTTTAAAAAATGAATAAATATTGGGGGGCTGAGCCCCGGTGGCGTCAGTGGTTGAGTGCGGGACTGCGGCCCACGGGCTTGGTGGTTCAAATCCAGCGGCGGCTCTCAGGAGCAGCACTGGGTAGCTCCCACGATCTCCAGAGGGCAGTGATGGCCCAAAACAACAACAACAAAAAGAATAAATATTGGGGAGCTGGTCCTGGGGGCTTAAGTGGAGGGAGGATGTTTGGAGAGTGATGATGGCAACGAGTGTGCAAATGAGGCCTGCATACGATTGACGTCTGTATGGATCGTGAGAGGAGTTGTCTGAGCCCCCAATAAAATGATTTATTTAAAAAAAAAAAAGGAGGGGGAAAGAGGAGCTTATACCAAAGCCTCAAATAGAAAATATTTGGAAATCAATATGGCGACATGTGAACAAATATGCTTGATACAAATGATGTATTGAATGTTATGAGAGTTATAAGAGGCCCCACTAAAATCAGTGAAAAAAAGAAAAGAAAAAATCACCTAGTCAATGATGTTCAAATAAAAATGGAGAATATTTTATGAATAAATAAAATGTCCCCATACCCAGAATCTGACCCCTACTTCTCACCACATCCACACTCAGCCCTTTTGATGTGATCCTTGGGTCTCACCAGGACGTTGACCATAGCGTCCAGTCTGCTTTGTGCACACTCTTGTCATCGTAGCCATTTCCCAGCCACCTGGCTCAGTCTGACGCTGCCATACCTATTTCTTGTGCTGGTCCTGGAACATGTGAGCTCATTTTCAAACACCAGGCCTTTGCTGTGGGTCCCTCTCCCTAGAATGCCCTTCCCCCAGACCCCACAAAGACCCTGCTCAAATGTCACCTCCTCTGTCACTCTCTCTGACACCCCAACACGGGCCCCACCATTCCGCCTAGCTTTGGCTGGCCCCCTACCCAGGAAGTTCCTAAACTCTCTGGGTTCACAACGCCCTTACTGCCTCGATCGTTCCCTGGCGGTCGGTGCCTGTGGGCCAAGAGATCTATTTACCAGCTCTGTTTACGTGGAGAGGTCTGAGAACTCCCAGGTGGGTGTGTCCTACCAAAGTAGTAGACAAGACAAAAATGCTTGATTTTTCCGTAGGTTACGGCAACATTCCTCAGCAAGGGGGTGCGTGTGCCTACTGGGCACCGCACAGCGGCTCAAACCGCGGGACCGGGTGGGTCACAGCACACGCATTTCCTATTCTACACTGATGCCAAGAAGCACACTCACTCGGAGGCCTTGCCCACACAAGGGCGGCCCGTGCACCACTGCTCCCTGGGATTTTCTTAGCTGCCATTTGTATGGCCTTTCTCCCAGTCCGCTGGGTGAGTTCAACAGGCCAAACATTAGGCGACTCTCACTTCCAAAACGCACTGCTGTGGGTTTCCCGGCTCGGACCTCTTCGTGGGAGTAGGAAGCCCCTCCTGTCTCCCGCTGGGTGACTGGTGGTTTCGAACAGCTGACATTGCGGGGAGCAGCCCAGGGCGTCCCCACTGCACACCCAGGCCTCTGCCAGGTTCCTGGTCCTGTGCTTACAGTCTGCACCGGCCGTGCAGCCTCCACGGACACACGGCTCCACGAAGGGGTGGGGCCCCTGAAAGGAGCGCAGCGCCTCCTCATGCCGAAACCGCCAACGGCTTCAACCTGGGGGCTCCTTGGGGGCGACCCTTGTGCCTTGACTTGGTACCCACAAGGCCAGCGGTTCATGACCACCAGCTGCTCCAAAAGAGAAGGGTGAGGCTTGCTGCTCCCGTGGACATTGACAGCCTTGGAAACCCAAATGAGCAGTTCTCCTCGGCCCTACAGGTCCTGGCCCTCTGAGTTCTCTACAGAACCTGCTCACCATGTGGGTGGGGGCTGTACTTCCTGTCCCCACACCGCCACCACCACCGCCGCTGCGTCGGCATCAAATTGGCTCCAGCTCTATGGAGCAGCGGTTCTCAACCTTCCCAGTGCTGCGACCCTTCCATACAGTCCCTCATAGTGTGGTGACCCCCCGACCCTCACCTTATTTTCGTGGCCGCTTCATCACTGTCAGTTTGCTACTGTTATGGAGCGTCATATAAATATCCGATTCATAGTGCTTGCTTCGGCGGCACATATACTAGGTATCCGATCAGCAGGATGTAGTAGGTGACCCCTGTGAGAGGGTCGTTCAACCCCCAAAGGGGCTGGGACCCATAGTTTGAGAAGCACTGCTATATCGAGTGTGGGGGGCTCAGCCGGGTGGTGGAGTGGCCATGCGCTGGGCTGCGATCCACCTGCCGGGCAGTTCAAAACCACCAGCTGCTTGTTGGGAGGGAGAGGAGGCCTTCTCTGCCTGTGAAGAGCTGCAGTCTGGGAAACTCACCAGGAGCAGATCTACCTGCCCTTCAGGGCGGCCCTGAGCGGTCCTCCCTGCATGGCAGTGAGCGGCTGCTCGGAAGAACTCAAAGCCAACCAACAGCGCAGGGGCACCACCCAGTCCATGCAGACGCCTAGCAAGGTGCCAGGGCAGACCGAAGTCCCCTCCGTGTCTTTCTCTCTTCGTTTGGGAGGACGGTGGTTTTGAACTGCTGGCCTTGTGGGGCGCTGCCCAGCAGCAACCACTGCACCTCCAGGGCTCCTGTAGGACTGAGAGACGAGATGAAGCATTATCCAATCCATCGGATGCCTTTCCCACCAGAGCCACGCTCCAAGGTGCACAGTCACGCTCTCTGAGCCTCGGCTGTGCCCCCTCGCTCCCCGTTCACAGGCCGGTGTCTGGTGCGCTGAGTGCAGGAAGACTAGGGGAGCTGAAGTGGAAGCTGGCTCTGACTTACTTTGCGGTGGGACTTGACAAGGGCCTTCCTCTCTCCGGGCTTTAGTTTCTCCAGCCCTAAGCAGTGACTTCATGATAAATCGCTCACGGGTTTTGTAATGTGCAAAGGCGCTTTTCAAAGGAAGGGAGGAGGGCTGTGGGCTCGGTTTCGGCTTCCTGGGGGAAGTGGGGGGGGGGAGCCCTAGTGGGCGCTCCCAGGATTTTGTTCCTTTGGTCACTTCCTTCTCACAGCTAGACTTAAAGGACACTACCCGGGACAAGCAGGCTGTGCCTGTGGGCTCAGCGACCCCCCCCCCCCAAAGGTGGGCAGTGTAAGTCGAGGAGTATTGTCACAAAGTCATGGGGCCCTTTATGAAAGAAACGTTAAAAGGTGAGGCTGTTGTTTCTTGACATAGCCTCAGCTAGGCCTATTCACTTCTGAAGGTGACGTTACCACCGCTGGAACCCTTCCTTCCCTGACAGGAGCCCTGGTGGGGTGGTGGTGACCCATGCGGGTGGGAAGTTCGAAACCACCGAGCCCCCTGCAAGGCACAGAGGACTTTCCATTCCCAATGTCTCAGAAACCCTGGGGGCAGCTCCACCAGGACCGACCGTCAAGATCAGCTAGGTGGCAGTGAGTTTGGTTTGGTAACCCTGCCCTTAAGGTTCTGGCAGTGCAGCGGCTTAAGCGCCAGGCTGCCAGCCCAACAGTGAGCAGTTTGAACCCATCGCACCATTTCAAGGGGGACGGAGGTGATGGTCTGCCTCCACGGAGAGTCACAGGCTATAAAACCCCTCAGGACTGCTTGATTCTATCCCATAGGGCAGGCCAGCCGCGATGAGCCCCCATTCGCTGGGTGGCAGTGGCTTTGAATGAACAGACCCTTACACACAGGATTAAGTCGGAGTCCTCTGACACACATCCCATCCAAATAGCCGTTTTGTGAGGCTCTTGTTAGTCTGGTGGGGAGGGGCTCCCAGAACCTTCCTTCTCACTCTTCCTTGAGTTCTGGGGACCAATAGAAACAGTGGCAGGGGCAGGGTGAGAGCTGTGGGGTGGAGGAGGGAAGGTTTCCCTGGCTCCCGAAGAATGCGGGGGAGAACGTTCCTCAGCGAAACCTTCCTGGCCTTGTTGCCTAATAAGCCCCTAGGCTCGTCCTGCAAAAATCCATCAAGATGACGCCTCTGGAATCCCAGAAACCCGTCACTGGAGCCTGTGAGCTGATGTCTCACCATAGCTGGTCCCCCGCCGAAACCACTGTTTGGACTGGACTTCTTTTTCCCTAAAGACACCTGCGGAGACTGCGAGGAGACAGCAGGGCAGAATGTGTCTCTAGCCACCTGCCGGCCACTCGCAGAGACCTGCTTCTATACATTTTGCTTGAAAGAATGCCCCCCCCCCCCTGCTCTTTGTATGAGCTGGCACCCCAGCAGCCGGGGGGGAGCCAGTGTGTGCCTTCTCCTCTCACATGAGGCTCTCTCGCGCCCGCTCTGACAGCACTGGAACATCCGCATGGGTGACTGTGTGGAAACTTGAAGGCCTGCTGTGCGGGGATTCCCAGCCACCCACCAGGCAATCTTCTCGGAATCTCTTCTCGCCGCTGTCTGACCCGGAAGCTGGCTCGGAGCAGTTCTGCCTCAAATAAACCTTCACCGGCTCCTGGTTCCTCTCTGCTCACGGCTTGCAGCTCTCCTCCTCCACTCTGACCCCACCCCCGCCCCCGCCCCCGCCCCCTGCAAATGCAGGCCCCTTTGTCACCCAGCAGAAGAGGTGACACTTTGCAGCCTCCTCCGTGCAGCCCGTCAGCAAGCCCCCTGTCAGCAAGCCCCCTCGATCTCTCCCTCAAACTTGCTACACCCGACCTCTTCTCCGTCCTCTATCCCCTCTTCGCTAAGCCCTTTCATCATTTGCTGACCTTCTTCTCAAGCCCCCTGCCTTGAAAAAAAAAAAAAACACACACACACACATGCCCTGCCAGGGCAGTCTTGGCATAAGACCCTTTGGTAACTGGTCTTTAGGATGAGGAGCAGACAGACCTCCACTGCAGACAGACAAGCATCGACACGAGCAAGCAAGCTCCCTGCCACTAAGTAGAGGCCAACTCATCGTGGCCCTAGGTAGGAGGGTGTGCAGACAGCCTCATCTTTCTCCGGAAGAGAGGCAGGTGGGTTTGAACCACTGATCTCATGCTTCGCAGCCCGAGGCTTACCTCACAGCACCACCAGGGCCCCTGGTTGTAGACCAGCTCAAAACCCACCGCCATCGGGCCCCAAACAAGAACTCCTCTCGGCCCCAAACAAGAACTCCTCTCCACGTCTGCGTGGGGTTCAGAGGCTACACATCTTTATGGGAGCGGAAAGCTTCGTCTGGCTCCCTCCAAGCAGCCGGAGGCTTCGAACCGGGGCCCTCAAAGTTAACAACCCACTGAGTGACCAACTAACTGCGCTCCCGGACTCCTTTGGGGCACAGGAAGACCCAAAGGCCCTCTCCAGCCCAATCTCAACAACTCTCCTCCCCTCCTTCCGTCACATCAAAAACAATTTCACTTTTCGGCCGTCGCCCTCTCACCGCACCCTCGTGTGTCCGGGTCTAGGCCTGGCACTTCCCCACCCCACTTGTCTGTGGGAACTTGGACTCAGCCTTCAGGTCTCAGCTCAGCGCCCTCTCCATCAGCAGGCCTGCTCTGGCCTGGGCCTCATGTTCTCAACCCCCCACCCCCACCCCCAGTGGCTACCTCTGCCAAGGCATGTGTCACCCTGGAAACGTAACCGTGCTTTCCCGTGGCTTATCTCTCTGGCTAGACCCCAGGCTTCTGGGGAGCCCCCAGGCGCACTCAGCGGGCAGCCAGCAAGCACAAACCAACACACAGCCCTGCTGCCCCAAGGAGGCTTGCGGGGGATTCTGGGTGGGTTCTTGTTGACCAGAGTTAAAAATGAAAGCATCTCCCAGGAGAAGCCGGCGAGGTCTGCTCATGTAACAACTGCAGCTTGCTGGGGACGTGTGAAAGCACAGAAAGGTCCTGTTTTTCTTGGAGATTCTGTATGCTGGCCTTCTCAGAGAGGCGCAGCCTCTCCTCCCAGCCTGGCCCTAAGCAGACCTTCAGGCCCCTCCCAGTGCCCAGCCCAGCGCAGCAGACACTAATGCAGTTAGGATTCAAAATTGAGGAGGGGGGGGGGGGGCGGATCCAGCAAGATTATACATTACCTATACCACGTATTACCTAAGACCACCAGCGGGGTCTAAGATGACTGCCAGAGATCAGACACTTCACTATATCTCAGAGTGTGATTCATGAACCTTAGGGGGAATAAAGTGAACTTATAAATAGCCTCATGTTAGTACACACAAGTCTTACTGCCAAGTGAACTGGGGTCGGACAACAAAAATCCAGACCCCCCTCCCCCCAACTCCCCATCTTCAACGCCTTTAAGACTTTAGAACTACTAATAAAGAATGAGGCGGGGCAGTTCAGAGCCTGGTCTGACCCAGGCATGTGCACTAAAACAGACTGGAGGACATAGCTGTGTGCCTATGCACCCCATGCCTATAATCACCCGCCTATCATCGTCTGGGGCTCTCTCCCTCCCTGCGTGGCCCAAAGATGCTCACAAGGCCAGAACAGACCTGTCAAAGGCCCAGTTCTGTCAAATGAAGACTGGCGGCCAGGCGTCAATTTCTAGGGGCACAGTGACCAACGGTCAGTGACAAAGAGGAAGGCCCTCCAGGAAAAAGCTGGCCCAATGGCTCCAACAATGGCTGTGAAGACGAGCGCGGGCCGCCGCTGCCACCAGGACGTGCGATGACCAGCAGTCCTTCATCTCCACTGGCCTACCCTCAACCTGCACTCTGGACTTTCCGTCAAACGGGACATCTTGGAAGGAAACAAACACATCGCTCGAGATAACACACAGGCACCTCGTGTCTTTGGAGAACTGTCCCAGCGGCAGCATTATTTCTTCATTCAATGGTTCCTTCCGCCTCCTTCGCATGATCCTTTCCCTCCTCTCAGGCCCCGTGTTCTTTGCAGGTACTCCCAGGATCCCTAGCAGAGAGCTACCCAACAGAACTCTCTGTGATGATGGAAACATGCAGTCCACAGCATCCACTCTGCCCAAATGAACACGTAAGAGGGGGCTTGAGCAAAGAAGAAGCTGTCGACTTTAACAAATTTAAACTTAAATAGCCACCTGTGGCTAGTGGCCATGACCACGGACCTTGCAGAGCATGACTGTTCTTCATCCATTCTAAGGAGGACAGCTAGACATCTTGCTTAATTCTGCAGAGCTGCTTGCTGAATTGAGCCCAGCTCTGCCTGTGCTCAAAGCCTGCACTGCTCACTGGCCTTTTTCCCCAGGGGCGCTGGATACAGGAAGCTCCCAGAAAAAAGTGGCCCTTCACCTCTGGGTCCCTTCCCCACGCTCTCCTTTCTGTCACCATCCAGGGTTGCGATCCTGCCACCTGCTCACCTCTTTTCTTGGGCCCCCAAAACCAGTTAGCCATCAGTCTCTTCTTCCAGACAGCTGCCTTCTCCAGGACATCATCTCCTCATCTGTAAACCTCACGAGCCTTCCAAATAAGAGATCTGCCCAACCCTCCCTACCCAATCAGACCTTCTGGCCTCGGCCAAGGTGAACCAGTGTCATCTCTCCTTGCTGCGAAACTTTCCCATATGACAGGTCCAAACTGGTTAAACAGCATACAAGCCAAGCCCTCTCTCTCTTACCAATCCACCACCTAAAGAGCCCAGTCCAAACAGACAGGTTCCCCCTGCTTAACACCCTCATGCCTGTGTTCAACCCTATCAAGCCTTGGCAGTCCTTTCTCTGAGTTCTGGAAAAAGTCTAGACCGTGGAGTAAAATGTTGCTACTAGGTAGAGGCTGTCCACTCAGTTCTTTCTGACTTCCAGCAGATAGATAGGAACAACAGATAGGAACCGCCCTGTTCTGTTCCATGCCCACCAGTGTTGCTATGCTGAGCCCAGTTGCGCTAGTCCAGGTAGACTAGAGAAACAAATTCATAAGCGTGCATATGTATATAAGAGAGAGTTTTATAGAAAAGGCAACTATACATTAAGAAAGCATTCCGATCTAGTCTAGTTCAAGCCCACAAGTCTGATATTAGTCCACAAGTCTGAAAAGGTGTGTAAAGTCTTCTTCAGACTCATGAACCACATGCGATGACACCGAATGCAAGATGGTCGCAGACCAGACGGGTAGCACGCCTTTGGATCCAGTGGTGTGGTAAACATCTCAGCGCTGGCAGGCAGGACACTCCAAGTGGCTCCTCCTGCTTCAGAGGAGGTCTGGTTGCCTCCACGTGGCTTGTCCGGCTCAGGACATCAGGGTAGCTCCATGTGGCTTCTCCTCGGGGATGTCTCGCAGGAAGTCAGCCTTGTCAGTAGGGAGTCTCGAAGGAACTGAACAGATAGTGTCTCCCACCTCCAAGAAGGAAGTACCACATTCCCCAGAATTCTCAGGAGAAGGCCAGGCCCACACAGAAGTCTCATTGGCTCTCTGCAGATGGACTCTCCCCCTACACTCCTAATCCTCAAATTGACACCAGAGCAGGTGACTACCACACCAGTGTTTCAGCCACGGTGTCAGTCCGTCGTGTCCAGGGTCTTCCTCCGTTTTGCCGCCTCTCAACGTTACCCATCATGATGCCCTTTTCCAAGACTGGTTTCTCTGACGACGTGTCCGACACAGAGGCGACAAAGCCTCACCCTCCTTGCGTCTCAGGAGCATTCTGGCTGCCCGGGTTCCCTGAGAAGCTTGTTCGTTCTTCTCCCCGTCCGTGACACTTCCCGTGTGCTTCGCCCACAAGGTAATTCAGATGCCTCCGTTCTGCTCGGGCCTCCTTTACCGACTGCGCCGCGTTCGTGCATACGCGAGGCAGCTGACATGACGTGGGTCAGGCAGGCACACCATCATCTTCGGAGATACACACAGAGGCATCGCGGAGTTCTTGTGCAGCAGGTTTGTCTGGTGCACACGGCCTTTCCCTTCTTGACTGCTGCGTTCATGGGCATTGATTGTGGGATCCAAACAAGGTGAGATCCCTGACGACTTTCATCTCTTCTTCCTTGACCGTGATGCTGTCTCCTGGCCTGGTGGGAGGATGCTGGTTTGCTTCACATTGAGCTGTGGTCCCTAATGAACGCTGCCATCCTCGATGTCTATCACCAAGTGCTTGGAGTCCTCTGGGCTGTCAGTCACCAGAGTTGGGCCATCAGCACACGGTAGCTTGTGCTCCTCCCATGCTGGTGCCGTGATCTTCTTCAGAGTCCAGCTTCTCAGAGGACGGACTCGGCATCCAGACCCAGTCGCACTCACACACAGTTCCTGACCGGAAAGCATGCTGTCTTCCCTGGTTCTGTTCGAGTAACTGGCTCGGGTGCTGTGGATGGATGTTCTACAGCAGCAAATGAAGTGTCCTGGAATCCTGTTCTTGACGATGCAACCCATGGTTTGTTATGATCCACACAGTCAAATGCCTTTACACAGTCCATGAAGCATGAGCCAATCTCTTTCTGATATTCTCTGCTTTCGGCTGACATCGGCATTGACAGTCCCGTTCCCTGTCCTCTTCTGAATCCAATTGGGGTTTCTGGCCACCCCCTGCCGACATACTACTGCCACTGTTGATGGTGATATTGATCCTTCCATGTGATATGGATACTGTTCAATAATTTACATACTCTGCTGGATCACCTTTCTTCAGAAGGAGCATAAAGGTGAATCTCAACCAGTCAGTTGGCCAGTCTTCCGGACTTCTTGGCATAGACGAATGAGTGCTTCCACCACTTCATCAGTTTGCTAAAACCTTTGAACTGACACTCTGTCAGCTCCTGGAGTTGTGGGGAGTTTTGCCAATGCCTTCAGTTCAGCTTGGCTTTCTTCCCTCGACACCATCGGTTCTTGATGACACGCTCCCTCTTAAAATGGTTGGATGTTGTGTTAGTTCAGATAGACTAGAGAAACAAATTCATAGACATGCATATGTGTATAAGAAAGAGGTTTACATACAAGAGCAATTGACATTGAGAAAACATCCCAGCCCTGTCCAGATCAAGTCCATAAATCCAATACTAGCCCTTCTGACCAATACCAATCTATAGAAGGCTCTTCAGACTCATGGAACACATGCGATGACGCTGAGTGCTGGAAGATCACTGGCTATTGGGTTGGCAGTCTTGTGGATCCGGTGGCGTTATAAGCATCTCAGCGCTGATAGGGGGCTCTGTGTGGCTTCTCTGGCTGTAGCAGTCTGGTTGCGTCAGGGTAGGTCCATGTGGCTTGTCCAGCTCCTAGGGCATAGTGCCAAGTGTCTTCTCCATAGTTTCTTTCAAGGAAAGAGCAGAGAGAGAAAGAGGTGCCTCCCACCTCCAAGGAGGAAAATACAGGAGTTCCCAGCATTCTCAGGAGAAGGCCATGCCCACACAGAGGCCTCATGGGTTACATCTTGATTGACAAGCCAGACTCCTCCCCCTCATTCATAATCCTCTCAAATTCCAAACCAGATTATATAACTACCACAAATGTCTAGCACTGCCTTTTTGTAACCTGACTCTGGCTGTTTTACTGGCTCTATCCATTCACCACCTGATATGAAACTACAAACAGGTTCCTTCACCTGTTCCCTGTTTGGAAAATGGGAATATCACCCCCATGCTTTCAGGGAAATGAAAAGGTCAACCAAAGAAAGCCACATAGGGGCTAAAAGCCGAACACGAGGCCTGGTATACACAGTAACTGTCCTTTCCCCTCTTCTCCATCACCCGTAACTCCCTACTGCTCTGAGAATAACCATTCCCTGTTAGCCATCGAGGTGTGAAGTGTGCTACATACTACTTCTGACCAATTACTGCCCTCAGTTTACGACCACGATGATGGCGGCCCACAGCAGACAGCGCATATGGTCAAGGACACCAACCTGATACATGGCACCACTAGACCTGCTGGACACCCACGGCGCCACCCTGCCACCTCTTTTGCAAACACAAACTTCTGTGGAGCTCCCGGGCCAGCACCAGAGGAATGCAAGGATTAAGTCAGCGTGGAGGGTCAAGCACAAGCACTGCCCTGATTGCCACAGGATGAGTGGGCCTGAGGCTGTTGGGAGCAGGGCGGAGAGCATGCTCCACCCTTCTCCAGCATCTACTAGGCCAGTGTGGGAAGGGGCGTCCCTCAGTTGCTGGCCTTGGCATTCCACTTCAGCATCTCGGGAGAACGTGCAAGACCATGGGAACGGAAGCTTTGCAAGCCCGGTGCTTCAAAAGACCGGACCGCTCTCAACGGCGGGATGACGATGGCTGGCCCCCAGCTTGTCAGTGGTGCCGAGCTGTGCACACACGAGGTGGCCCTGTCCCCTGGGCTCTCTCAGTCCAAGACAGAGAAACCCATACCAGACATGGATACGTTCAAATCACAGGGAGCTAGACAGACCTAGAGCCAATCACCCAGGCTGTATTCAAGAGCATGACAGTGATATGAACCTTGATAATGCTAATAGCAAATGTGTAAAACGTGCCAGACACTATTTTAAATACAGAGTTCATCCCTCAGACCATTCTATGAAGCAAAGACTGTTCTGATCTCCACTTTACAGACCAGGAAACAAACGCAGAGAGGTTAAAGCAGCTTGGCCCACAGCATAAATGTCAAGAGTCTCATGAGGACCCATAAACAGACCTGGACCTATGTAGAGTTTTGGTTTGTTTGTCTTTTTCTTTCCTTTTCTTTCTTCAACCGTATGCTTTCTTATTGTTCAGACTAGGACCTGGATGGTTTGCCTAATTATCTGGGTTGGACCTGGGAGGGAAGCCCAGGGAGAAGGCAATGGGGCCAATGGACCAGGAGGGCAGAGACGGAAGAAAGAGGTGAGGAGAAGGGTGTGGTGAGCGGACAGCATCATGCACAGGGGAACAACTCAGGAAGGGGAACCAGCATCTGGGAGAGAGTAGAGTTCCTGTGAGAAAGAGAGCAACACCAAACCAGTGGAGAGGAAGCTCTATGAGGTAAAAGAAGGGGGAAGCAAAGGCATGGATTAAGAGGTGCACACTTACATAAATACATTAATCCATAACAATAGTGGTATTGGTCTATGTACATCTATTTACAAGGCAATACACTGAAACTGAAGATGGGCCTTGGACCTCAGCTCGTACCTTCCCTCAATGCAAGGACACTTTGTTCTAACCAATTGGCATTCTGTGATGCTCAATTCTGGATACAAACACACACACACACACACACGCACGCACTCACGCACGTGGGCGCATGCGATCACTGAAGATAAAATGGATGCATAAGCAGATGTGGTGAAGACAGAGGATGGTGCCCCGATACTAAAAGGCACAGTGTTGGGCTGAGCCCGGTGGCGTAGTGGTTATGCGCGGGACTGCGGCCCACTGGGATGGAGGTTTCAATTCCAGCAGTGGGGCTGGGCCTCCTACTCCCACCACCGGAGAGCAGTGATGCCCCCCCCCCCAAAAAAAGCCCGATGGAATATACATGCCCGAATATGTCGGATACAATTGATGCATGGATTGCAACAAGAGTTGCAAGAGCCCCCAATAAAATTTTTTTTTTTTTTAGGGCTGAGCCCCCGTGGCCTAGTGGTTGTGTGCGGGACTACGGCCCACTGGGACAGAGGTTCAATTCCAGCAGTGGGGCTGGGCCTCCTACTCCCACCACCGGAGAGCAGTGATGCCCCCCCCCCCAAAAAAAAAGAAAAAAATATATATTTTTAAAAAGAACTGTAAGAGCCCTCAATACAATTGTTTATTAAAATAAATAAATAAAGTGATTATGGCAACATATATACAAATGTGCTTGACACAATGGATGGATGGATTGTGATGAGCTGTAAGAGCCCCCAATAAAGTGATTTTTTTAAAAAAGCACGTCTGGGGCTGAGCCCCCGTGGCGTAGTGGTTGTGTGCGGGACTGCGGCCCACTGGGATGGAGGTTCAATTCCAGCAGTGGGGCTGGGCCTCCTACTCCCACCACCAGAGAGCAATGATGCCCACAAAAAATAAAAATAAAATAAAATAAAAAAGCACGTCTGTCATAAGTAGCACAGTCCAGATTCAAACCCCCAAGTCTGGGACATGCCTATGTCTTGTTTGTTTAACTGTGGTGAAAATGCACATACCAGATCATTCGCCATCTCAACAGTCTTCACTGAGGATGTTTTTAATCAACAAGCTATGTCACCTATCTGAAAACTGATGGGTTCAGAAAGCATAACCGGAAGGAGAAATCCCTTCTGCAAAAGCCCAGAGATGAAAAAAAATTTTTTTTTAATTAAAATAAAAAAAGCCCAGAGATGGAGCATTGTGGCTCAGGAATAAAAGCTAGCAATTAGTCTGAATAAGCAGAAATGAGCATTTGTTTGAAAAGCATTGATGGGTACAGTAAAGACGTAAGCATTAGCTACACAAAGACGCTGAGTTCCAGCCTCAACTCTGTCACTGGCCCGCTGTGCCATCTACCCTCTTAGAGCCTCAACCACTCCATGTGAACAACGAGACCCACTCATACAACTTTTGTCACAGTGGGAGGTTTCCAGACTCACAGCAAGTTGTTCACAAGAAATGGGCACTCTCATCAAAACAACAGCCACACACTGAGGCCCAGACCGTAGGACTTTGACTGCCATGTGGCTTTGGACTTTACACAGATGGCCAACGGGATATGCAGAGGATATAGAACACAAGCCTGGGAGTTCTTGAGAGATCCCCGTAGCTAGCATTTTACTTTAAAAATGGAAAGCAGGATTTCTGTCCTAGCCAGGCACCACCTCAAAGAGTTGCTATTCTCTTAAAAGTCAAGTAAGCGGGCTGAACCCCAGTGGCATAGTGGTTGTGCGCGGGACTGTGGCCCACTGGGATGGAGGTTCGATTCCAGCTCCACGGAGCAAAGGCTGGACCTCCTACTCCCACCACCTGAGGGCAGTGATGCCCCCCCCCAAAAAAAAGTCAAGTAAGCGGAGAATGATAACAGCAGCGGACATGTGAGGGTGTTTGGCACAGTATGTTTATTTATGTATTGTGAAAAATGACGTACGAGCCCCCAATAAAATGATTTTTAATTTAAAAAAAGTCAGCTAACCATGCTTAAGTTTAATTTCTGTTCCTTAAAAAAAAAAAAATTATCAGGCTGAGCCCCGGTGGCGTACTGGTTGTGCGAGGGACTGCGGCCCACTGGGACGGAGGTTCAATTCCAGCAGTGGGGCTGGGCCTCCTACTCCCACCACCAGAGAGCAGTGATGCCCCCCTGCCAAAAAAAATTATCACTGTCTCATGGTTAGAAGATAAAAGGAACATCGATTTCCTTGTCATCTTGATCGGACAGTAGCACCTCTGAAAACACGCCCTGAGCGCCTGGGAAGCCTCGAATCAGACCCCCTTTCGGTTAGCAAGATGGAAACACAAGCGTTCGGCTTTCGAAAGGGGCGGCCACGGTGCGGTTCTTTGAAGGCCGCAGGTCAGTGGTGAGAAGCTGCTGCAGAGACGGCATCTTTCCCCCAGCACTCTCCGCTCACGGGGCCTTGGGTGAGCGTCTGTGGTCTGGCGATAAGGCTGAAAGAGAAGTGGCCCCCAGCAAAGCCGGAAGAAGCGGGGGAGGGCATGCAAGCCGGCCCAAAGAGGAAGGGGCTGGGATTCTTCAGGGCTCCAAAGAACTGTGGATTACAAATGAACGGGGTCTCTGCCTATGGGCCTGCTTCGATGGGTTGGAATCAACTGACGGCATGCAACCACAACTACAAGTCCAGTCCAAGCCCTTAAGTCCGATATTAGCTCATCTGTCTGCTACCAGTCTGTACAGTCCTCTTCAGACGCACAAAACGCACACGATGACACCGAATGCAGGACAAGCACAGGCCGGTGGGTTGAAAGTCTTTGGATCCAGTGGCACGGTAAGCATCTCAGCGCTGGCAGGGGTCTCCACATGACTTCTGTGGTCCCCAAAGCACAGAATCTTATCAGCGTAGTGCCCTGTGTCTTCCACAGGGAGTGAGCAGTGAGAAAGTCTCTCCTGCCTCCAAGGATCAGAAAACAGGATTTCCCAGAATTCTCAGGAGAAGGCCATGCCCACACAGAGGCTATGATCCGACTGACAGACTAGCCTCCACCCCTTCACTCTTAATCCTCTCAAGTCCCAAACTGACACCAGATTATATAACTCCCACAAGATTGGTGGTTTGAACACAACCCGTCTAGAAAACCCCAGCCTATCACAAGCAGTTCTACTCCTTCATTCAAGGATACGTGAATTAGAAATGGACTTGAAAGCACTAACAACACCTGATGCACACAGCATGAGGCTGGGATTGGGGAAGGAGGGAGGGTGCACTGTTGGAGCCATCACTTCTCCAGCTACGGGCAGCAAAGAGGTTTGAAGGAAGAGGAAATGAAGGGGAGAGGTGTCGGATAAGACGGGGCAAGGGTTTGGGGCTGGGCTCTGCAGGGTGCAGAGGCCACCCTAACTCGTCTGAGCTGTATTTCATTTTGCAGGCAACAAGGTGTGGCACAATATTCAGGTTCCTACTGAGACAGTTCAGGCCGTCGGGCAACACCAAGACGTCCAGGTAACTAACTGTCCGTGTGGGCACACGGAAGAAGCACTGCCAAAAAGGAACGGGCAGAACCTGGTTGTCTAGGGCAGGAAGAGAGGAGTGACCACGTGACTACAGTCAGCGAAAGAAACCCAGACTCACAGCCATCAAGGCGATTTCAACTCAGAGAAACCCGCTGGGACAGGGTGGAACTGCCCCTGTGACTCGTGCTCCCTCGGAGGGGCTGGTGGTTTCAAACTGCTGACCTTGCAGCTAGCGGCCCACTTCTCCACCCAGGAAGAGAAGCTAGAGGCAGATTGAGTGAGAAGGATAGTGAATGTCGGTCTTCTTTGGAAGTAACTTGTGGCAGCTGCAAAGGGGTGGAGTCTAGCCTGTCAAGCAGGTCATAGCCAATGAGGCCTCTGTGTGGGCATGGCCTTCTCTTGAGGATTCTGGGAACTCCTGTATTCCTCCCTGGAGGCGAGAGAGTCTCTCTGCTGACAAGCCACATGGCAACCCCTGATGGAACCAGAGCCCTGGAGCTGGAGGAGTCACATGGAGACCCACGCCAGCGCTGAGATGTGTCCACAAGACTTTCCATCCACTGGCCTGTGATCTTCCTGCATTCGGCGTCACTGCACATGCTGTGTGAGTTTGAAGAAGAAATGATAGACTGGTAGTGGATATATGGGCAAATATCAGACTTAGGGACTTTTATCTGGACTGGACTGGGATGTTTTCTTAATATATAAATACCCTTTGATATAAAGCTCTTTCTTATACACATATGAGTATCTCCCTGGATTTGTTTCCCTAATCCATCCGGACTAACATATAACTTATCTAGGGCAGAACCTGAAGAAGGCCGTCAATTCCCAACCCTTAGAAGTGAACATTTGCAACATTTGCAATTTGGAAATATACAAGGAGTACTCTCTCCCAAAATGGATTTCACCCCCAAAACTATGTATTTGATTTTTTTTTAACCAAACAACCTTATCATCTTCACAGTATTCTCCACTACACTTTCTATATTTGTTATTCCATTCTTTTTTTTTAAAATTTTTTTTTAATTTTTTTTTTAAGGCATCACTGCCCTCAGGTGGTGGGAGTAGGAGGCCCAGCCTTTGCTCCTGGGAGCCGGAATTGAACCTCCGTCCCAGTGGGCCGCAGTCCTGCGCACAACCACTACGCCACCGGGGCTCAGCCCTATTCCATTCTTGGAAACAGTTTTCAAACTCATGTTTGGATGGCTAACAGCACCTCGTCATTTTATTTCTTCACCTGTTCAACATTGTCAAATCGCTGTCCTTTCATGTCCCTCTTCATTTTCAGACACAAAAAGAATTCGCATGGAGCAAGGTCAGGTGAGCAGGTATGTGGAGCAAGATAGAGGCATGTGGTTTTTTTGCCAAAAATTGGCGCACTGAGATGGCTGTGTGAGCAGGTGCACTGTCATGGTGACAAAACTAGTCCCCTTTCTGCCACAAATCAGGCCATTTTTTGTCACACACTATTACACAATATTTTCAGAACCTCAAAATATAAAGCTTGATTAACAGTCTGACTTAGTGGACATCCAGAATGAGGTTTATCATCAGTTGACATTTCACCTTTTTCTGAAGTGAGAAAACGACTCGTACACTTGAGCTTTTCCCATAGGGCTGCCCTTAGAAGCTGTGTTCAACATCACAACAGTTTCTTTGGCAATTTTTCCAAGCAGGAAACAACATCTCACAGCTGCACATTATTCTCTTAAATTGGCCATCGCAAAAAGAGAGAGAGAGAGAGAGAGAGGGGTTTGAGCAAAACTGCTTTTTGAAAAAATTCACTGTAACCAAAGAGAACCTTCCCAGGTGACATCACTGAGTGCATTAACTCAGAGCGAGTGTTCTATGCTCAATAACGGGAAAAATATGTACCATGAAAGCTCTGCTTTGTCCAGTGCAATTTGGGTTTGGGGTGGTTCCCCCTGATATTTCCCCAAACTTAAAAAAAAAAAAAAGCCACATCAAATCCAACTCAAGGCAAGTGGGTGCAGCAGAGTAGAATCACATACCATAAAGTGTTCAACGACTGCTTTTTCACAAGTGGGGCCCAAGCCTTTGGGTAGATTTGCACCTCAAGCCTTTGGGTGAGCAGCCTCCTGAATTAACGGTCTGCACTGTCCAGGGTACCCACAGGAACGTGCCACTAAACAAATGATCACGTCGGGCTGAGCCCGGTGGCGTAGTGGTTGTGCGCGGGACTGCGGCCCACTGGGTTGGAGGTTCAAATCCAGCAGCCAGGCGGGGCCTCCTACTCCCACCACCAGAGGGCAGTGATGCCCCCCAAAAAAGAAAAAAGACAAAAAATGATCACACCATCTTGGGTCCTGTGTGAACGTCCAGAGGAAAATCCTCGCTGACAGATGAGAGAGGCATCAAGAGAGATGCCGAGTCCTGCACCAGGGATAACACACTCAAACAAACAGAGCCTCATCTCTTTCCCCATTGCCAGCGTTAGCGGCATCTGCATCTGCCACTCAAGTCTGTAGAATTGCTTTAGTGTATTTTCAGCAGCCAAGACAAACATGCAAGGCCCCCCTCTGATAAATATTGATGTCCTGCTCTTCCTGAACTGTCCACCCAGGAGGGCTTTTCTGCGCAAAGCGTCACGGAGTGCTGGGGGTCACGTCCCCGGTCTTGCTCTTGACTTCCACAGCAGAATTCCAAGACAAACTGTTTACAGAAGGAAAGAGGGGGAAGAAAGTCTCCCGGGGACTCTCTGGTAGAGAACAAACAAACAGCAGGTTAAATGGGAGACAGAAAGAAAGTGGAGGCAGAAAAGACAAAAGGAAGAAAGGGACACCGGCTGTCTTCTAAGGAAACAAAGGGGACTCCCTCCCCCACGGAATTTAAACAGCATTTGTTTAGCAGCCTGCAGAGCTTCCCACTGGGGGAGATGATGGATTAGGTCTACCTCCAGGATTACCAGAAGTCAACTCATTTTCTCTGTGCTGAAAGGGTATGCTGGCCACTCCAGTTTGATTTACCCATTGCTGGTAACGCAAGATCCCAGAGCTGAGAGAGTGGAGGGAAGGAGGGGGAAATAACCATCCAAGGACCATTTTCCAGCATACTCTCTGGATTTTTATGCTCCCTGCTGGTAATCTAGGCTACCCTTTAGGCTACTGGTGCTATAAATAGTTCTCATTTCCTTTCTCAGGCCAGGGCGACCTTTAATTCTTCATTTCCTGGGTCTAGGGGAAACATCCACATTTCATTCTAAATTTGAGTTACTACAAGCTGGCTCGTTTTGAATCAGCCATGAATCAACTATGGAAAGAGAAAACCACTTCTAAAGACCACAATTTGCTTGCCATTACCACTCTGTGCAATTAGTCCAGCTGGAATAGCCTGACAGGGACTTCTATGGCGCTGTTCCCTCCCCGGGCCAGGCTCAGAACCTTCCAGCACACCTCCCGTTTGCATGTGCCTGGGTGGGGACCCAGGTGAACAATTTGCCTAAGGGGTTGATCGCTGGCATTTCTCCCGAGTCAGACCCCATGAAAGGAAGAAAAAGCGACACAAAGAACAGTCGTGAGGAAACAGAAACCGTCTCTGGCCAGTGCAGGGGCTGGCTAAGTAGAGAAGGCAGGTGATCAGGTGAGCATTCTGCCAGAGCTTGCAGCTCCACAACGCAGCTCAAAGACCATCCAGCTCACCCTGTTGCTCTTCTTGTCCTCGATGGAGGCAGTTCTGACTCACCGTGGCACCGTGTTTCCAGTTGAATGGCTCCATGTGGTTTTCAAGGCTACGATCTTTTAGAAGCAGACCTGTCTTCCACGGTGCGACTTTGGGTGGGTTCCAAGCTTTGGCTGGTCATCAAGAACTTAATCTGCACCACCCAGGGACTCTTAAAGTCACCCGGTAATTGATGCCATTAGGTCTAATTGGTTCCGACTCATAGCAACCGGGGCAAAACAGAATGAAACGCGCCCTGCTCACCACCATCCTCACATTCTCTATGGGAGAGCTCACTGTGGATGCCACTGGGGCAGTCTAGCTCGTGGAGGGTCTTCTCTTTGGCTACTGGAACAACTGCCCCCTGGTCCATGTACAGGCACTGCACGAGCACAGTTAAATGCTCTGGAATTCCCGTTCTCAATGTCACCCGTAGCTTGAGTGTCCGTGTGTGTGTCATTGTTTGAAGTGAACTTGTTTGTCACAAGACTCCAAGTCCATTTCAGTTTCACTTTCCTCCTTTCTTGTTATTCACAGTCTGTTGTGTGTGATCCACACATTCAAATGAAGCACAAGTAGACATCTTTCTGGTATCCTTTGCTTTCAGCCAAGATCCTTCTGACATCAGCAATGATATCCCTTGTTCCCTGTCCTCTTCTGAGTCCAGCTTGAATTTCTGGCAGCTCCTTATCAATGTACCGCTACCGCCATTGCAGGATGCTCTTCGGCCCGACTTCACTTGCATGTAATCTTAATGGTATTATTCAATAGTTCCTGCATTCTGCTGGGTCACTTGCCTTTGGAATTGGGTACGAATATGGATCTCTTCCGGCAGTTGGCCAGGTAGCTGGCTTCCAAATTGCTGGGCACAGACGAGTGAGTGCTTCTAGTGCTTCACCAGCTTGTTGAAGCATTTCAGCGGGTGTTATGCCAATTCCTGAAGCCCGGTTTTTGGCTAATGCCTTCAGTCCAGCCTGGACTTCATCACTATCACTCTTTCTTGGTCATATGCTCCCTCTTGAAACAGTCGAACGCCATCCAGTTCTTTGTAGTACAAAGTCTCTGCATATTCCTTCCAGAATCTTTTAATGCTTCCTTCATCACTCCATATTTTGCTCATGGGATCCTTCTATATTGATACTTAAGGCTTGAGTTTTTTAAGCTCCAGATGTTTGCACATTTCATGATGATACTTTGTCGCCCCAAACCCCTGAATTCAGCAGCTACAAGCCAAAGGAAGGCATGGACATTTGGGAGAGAAATAGCAAGAGGAAAGCACATTTATCTACCAGCCCACGACAACCCGATTCACCATGACACCATAGGCCAGCGGTTCTCAACCTGTGGGTTGTGACCCCTTTGGGGTCCCTTCACAGGGGTCACCCGATTCTTTTTTTTTTGGGGGGGGGGGCATCACTGCCCTTAGGTGGTCGTGGGTGCTACCCAGAGCTGCTCCTGAGAGCCGCTGCTCGATTTGAACCGTCAAGTCCTCGAGCAGCAGTCCCGCACTCAACCACTTATGCCACCGGGGCTCAGCCCCCCGACTCTTTTTTTTTTGGGGGGGGCATCACTGCTCTCCAGTGGTGGGAGTAGGAGGCCCAGCCCCACTGCTGGAATTGAACCTCCATCCCAGTGGGCCGCAGTCCCGCACACAACCACTACGCCACCGGGGCTCACCCTCCGCCCCCACCCCGACTCTTAACAGTAGGAAAATGACAGTGATGAAGTAGCAACGAAAATAATTTTATGGGGGGGTCAGCACCACATAAGAATTGTCCTAAAGGGTCGCAGCATTAGGAATGTTGAGAACCACTGCCCCAGACTCACTCCACAGGCACCATTGTCACTGAAGCAAGTGGACAGTCTGACCTCTAGAGCCAGACTCTCCCTATTAGCTGTCAGCCACTGGGGGCATCTAGCTCCTCACCAACTGCATTCTAAGTCGACTTGAGCTGTTTCCCCCCTATGGGAAAGTGGACATTTTGACCTTATGCATAGAGAAAGAACCAAATCCACTACCAGCGTCAGCGAGGGCCTGGATCATTCGAAGCATCCAGCAGCAGCCCAGAGGGCTAGTCCTATCTATCCTGGAAGATGATTCGCTTTGCCGAGGTCAGAACAACTTGAAACAGCTTGGCCCGGACAAGCCTGGAGCCTTGGGTGTCATGGCTTGCCAATTTTAGCAGAAGCCACTTAGCAGTTTGTACTGGGCCCTGTTTACTGTAGATAATTTCGATAGGGACAAAGTCTCCTTTTCAACTAGAGCCCCAAACCTTGACATTCATTCCTCACCAGATGCTTTTGTTTCTATCCTCCCAGAGGAGTAGTTTAAGGGGTCAACTGCTCAGATCTTTAGCAGAGCACTTAGCCATGTGACATCAGTCTCTTGCTATTGTCTCAATGCTTCCTTCTCCAGATGGGGAAGCTGAGGCCCAGAGGGATGGAGAGCCTGACTTCACTGTGACAGGGCAAGCTAGCCTATATGGTACCTGCCTGTTCCGGGCCCACTCCTTTTAAGCCTGTTTGGGGGGCCTCCCCCAACAAATGAGCTTCAAAACTCTTTTTCAGCATTCTCTTCCTCCTAGCTGGGTAGGATTTAACTTGAGTGACTCGTTCTTTTGGTTTTTGAAGGGCAATGAGCAATGATGAGATTCTGGTGTGTTTTCCCTGCAGGGTTGCTTGTGCTGTATGCTTTTCCTAGTCCGTTCTTGATGTTTGGAGAGACCCGAGTGACAAAGCAGCACGATTCCACAGGTCCTCCAGGCTAGAGTCTTTATGGGAGTAAATGACCAGGTCTTTCTATTAGCAACTGAGGGTTTAACCATTGGGCTACCAGCAGGAGGGGGAAGGGGACTGGCGCCAATGCTGACCTAAGCTCTCAAGAGAGACCTCTCTTGGAGCTGCTAACAAAGGCGCAAAAGAGAAAGTAAATGTTTATAAAATAATGATGGTGACATATGTACAAATAGGCTTGATACAACCTACGTATGGATTGCTTTAATAGCTACGAGAGGCTCCAATAAAATGATCTTTGAGAAAAATAATCAAAATAACATAAAAATACCTTCTAGAAGAAAAAAAAGAAAGAGAGCCCTCACTTTACTGACTAACTAAAAAGATCTATCTCTACCGGCCAACATTTTCTGCTTCCAGCAGCCTTTCCTCCACCGATCTATGAATTCTGGAAGGTTCTTGTGAAGGGGCAAGTGGAAAAAACGCGTGCTTCCTCTTACAGCTCTCTCCGACACCACTGTAGCCCAGAATGTCACGGAAACTGAAGGGACAGCTGTCTCAGGCTCAGTCCTAAGAATATTGAGAGAGGCCCACGTAAACCAAAGTACTGGCACCATGAGAAGCTTCCATCGCTTCTTGTGGTGGAGGCGCAGAAGGTGAGGCCTCGGAGGTCACTGGGGAAGTCTTTGCTCCTCTAGGATCCTCTCGTTTTACACACACCTGTGTCCTCTGGCTCTCCAGCCCCTTCACGGGTCCCCAGCTTTGTTAAAGCAAAGCGGAGCACCGGCACCACTGCCCACAACAGTTCAACAGACTCTCCACCTCCCGCAAGTGGCTGAGAAGGGGCAGGCATGATAGATGAGTGGCCATACCAAAGCGCAGACGTAACCAGAGCTGCCCGGGCACACCCCGGGGGATCTCACACCTGGGAGTCCGCGCAGGTAACTTGGAAACGGACAGAAAAGGCAGGTCCCGTGTGTGTCCTCCCAGAGCCCCGAGCTGACCCAAATTTCGGCCCTCCAAGGCAAATTCCCGGCTCAACAATCAGCCTTTTGTGCTGCACAAGACCAAGGACCGAGTGGAAAAAACCTGGTGCTTTTCACCTGTAACTTCGGCCAGGACTCGAGGGTGGGCACGACGCTCCGAATCGCACCGAGCCAGCCCCAGCGCAATCGACCCCAGGGGCCGAGGACGGGCCGGGGTCTGGCAGGTCAGCAGGCACCATACCTCGGCCAAAGGCGCGTGCACCCACCCCCACGCACGCCCACCTCCGGAGGCCTGGGCGGAAGGCCGAGCTCAGCAGGGGAAACTGAGGCGCAGGAAGGGGCAGTCACGGGCCCCACTCTGCGAATCAGGGACGAAGCCCAGTCTACTTCGCAGCCGCCGATCCCGCAGTACATGGGTCCCACCTGCCTGCTCCCACCGCGCCCAGCAAACTTCAGCCGCAGTTTCCCCTAGGGGCAGGACCTTGGACTTGGCCCCGGCGGCCACTGGCCAAACCGCAAACCCTGCCCTCCCAACACCCGGCCCATCGCCGTTGCCGGCCTAAACCCTCAACCCAAGCCCCCCATCGCCCGGCGGACCTGCAGAGTCGCGCTCCCGAGAGCCGGCGGCGGCAGACATTTCCTTGACTGGTTCCTCCAGCTCTTCATCTCGCCGCCTGCGCCGCCCGCTCCGCCCCTCTCCCCAGGGGCCCGCCCCCTCAGGGCGGCCTCAGCCAATCGAAGGCTCCACTGGCCCCTCGCCCCGCCCCAAGTAGAACGGGGCCCGCCCCCTGCAGCTGGACCTCCACCAATCCCCAGCGCCGCTTCCGGGACGGATACCTGCCTCCGCCAATTCTCGCTCACCCGGACTAGGTAGCTACCTGGGGCGACGTTCCAAGTCGGCGGGGTCGACGGCTTGGGCCATTCCGACCCCAGCTCGGCGCATCTGTATCGGGACAGCCACAGGAACTCAGGGTGTGGGGTCGCTGGATCGAACCCTGTGGCAGGTATATGAAAGGGGAAAGTGAGCCGTGAGCTTCAGGAGCTGGGTCCGCTTCTGAATGATAGCCTGTGAGCAAATCAGTCAGCCTCCTCGGGGAGTCTCAAAGCTGATTTCCCTACGGCACAGGGCCAGCCTTCCGAAGCAAAAGCTATATACCAAGAAAGAGGCCATAGCGTCTATGTGACTAATTGCCTCCATGAACAAGTGCCTCCTTCGCCCCGAGACCAGGAGAACTGGACGGTGCCCGGCTACCATTACTGAGAACTTCGATGACGGATTCCATAGAAGAATCCTAATTAAAATGGAAAACGTACAGAACAGAAATCCAGATTCTTGGGCTGAGCCCCGGGGGCATAGTGGTTGTGCGCGGGATTGCGGCCCACTGGGATGGAGGTTCGATTCCTGCTCCACGGAGCAAAGGCCGGGCCTCCTACTCCCACCACCTGAGGGCAGTGATGCCCCCCCCCAAAAAAAAAAACAAAAAACAGAAATCCAGATTCTTATGAGCGCCAGACTTTCTGGTACTAAAGGGACTGGATGAAATTATAGCCCTGATAGAATCTTTTAAAACATCCCTCCAAGCCTTCTTCAAGTCAAACAAAGGTTTAGTGTAACTGGCTTTTCAAATGTCCGCCTTGAGCGGATGCCCTTTTTTTTTGTTTTTTTTTTTTTTTGCGATGCCCTTTTTAAAGCTAGATGGAATCAAGTTGACAAGAGCAGCTGGAGCGATTGCATGGGAGTCTCAGAGGGCGGTGAGTGCAGGTGAATGCGAGGAACGACTCTGAGAAGAATGTCTGAAGGGATCAAAACACGTCCTCATCGATGCTACCGAGTCGTACCTGGAGAAATGGTGGCACCGTGTATAGTCTCAAGAACCAGGACAAAATGACATTTTAAGGATTTTTTAAAAAGTCTTCTTCCAAGACAATTAGGAGCCCTGGTGACAGAGTGGATTATGTGTTGGGCTGCTAAGCAAAGGTGCAAAAGTCAGCAGTTTGACCCCACCAGTCGCTCTGAGGGAGAAATGTGATGTTATCTGCTTCTGTAAAGGTTAACAGCCTCGGAAACCCACAGGGGGAGTTCTGCTCTGGCCTATATGTTCTCGGTGAGTCAGCATTTACTCAGTGGGTTTGTTTGTTTGTTTGTTTGTTATTCCAAGGCAGATACACCCCTCCCACCCTCCGAGATGAGCAAGCTGGCGCGCGTGCACACACACACACACACACACATACTTCCATCGTCGTGTCACATTATTGCATGTAACTATGCACTAGGGTCTGCACTTTAAACGTTCTATCTCTTTCATAACAAGTTTTATGGGATCAAGAACTATGACTCAATTTTACATGTGAAGCAATGAGCTTACAGAGGCTCACTACTGTAGTTCATGGAGCAAATGGCAGAGTGTACGCTCCACCTCAGGGAGATCACAGGTGGTGCAAACAGTGAAGTGCTAGGCTGCACACTGAAGGCTAGAAGTTCAAGTCCACCCAGAGACTCGCCAGGCCTGGCGATCTACTTCCAACCTGTCCGCTCAAGTCAAAGTGGATCCTACAGTTCTCAGAGACACATGGCGTCTCCATGAGACAGAGTCAACTCTCCATCCTCCGTCAGCAATGCATACACCATCCTGAATAAACAGACACTTCTAAATGAAAAGCAGTGGGCTCGCTGTGAAATAGGAATTCAAGAAAAGTCCTGTTTTCCTCTTCCAACCAGATGGCCGAGTCCAAGCCTTTTCTTGAGCCTTGACTTAAACCCTGGGTATGAGACTCCAAAACATCAATGCCTAACAACTATGCTATTGTGCAGGTGACCATTGTAGAACTGCATGGATCATATACAACGGAACTGGATTTACAAGGGCCTCATAATTAGAAAACTTGGGTTCTAGTCCTGACTATAGTACTGGCAGATATAGCTTTATATTTTTCCTATTATTTACATACAACTAACTCATACCACTTTTTGGTGGGGGGGCGGTGTGTGTCAGAGGAGACATTAAAAAGACAGGAAAAGAAAAAAAGGTCAAAATATTTAATCAAAAGAGACTCAAAGGGGCTGAGCCCCAGTGGCGTAGTGGTTGTGCACAGGACTGCGGCCCACTGGGTTGATGGTTCAAATCCAGCAACAAGCCTGGGTCTTCTACTCCCACCATCTGAGGGCAGTGATGCCCCAAAAACCAAAAAAAAAGAGAGAGACTCAAGGCTGAGCCCCAGGGGCGTAGTGGTTGTGTGCGGGACTGTAGCCCACAGGGTTGACGGTTCAAATCCAGCAGCAGCTCTCTAGGAGCAAGGCTGGGCTTCCTACTGCCACCGGAGCAGTGATGCCACACACAAAAAGAGAGGCGCAAACTTGCTCTTGGTTGTAGAGTAGCAAAGAGAAATGGAAGAAATATTGAAATGAGAGAACAAAACCGTTCACAGGGCATCTTGAGAAGTCAAAGCCAAACATTAGAATGACATGTGCGAAACCTAGGGGAAGAAAGGCAAAAAGGAAGAACACACTTAGCATACCCTGAACTGAAAACTCAAGGAAAAATTCAAGCTTCGAGATGCAGTATTTAAAGATTCTCTGGGCAAAATATTGAATGATGCAGGAAGCATTCAAAAAAAGACGGAGAGAATACACAGTCCCTGTACCAAGAAGTTCTAGTCAATATCCAACCATTTCAGGAGGTAGCATAAGAGCAAGAACCACTGGTGCTGAAGGAGTCTAGGCCACACCGAAAGCATGAGCCACGACAAGGCTCCAGGAATGGATGGAATGTCCATGGAGATATCTCAACAAACCGATGAAGCGCTGTAAGCATTTACTCATCTATGCCAGGAAATTTGCAAAACAAGTGCTTGGCCAACTGACTGGCAGAGACCTATTCCTTGTGCCTATTGCGTAGTGGTTGTGCGCGGGACTGCAACCCTCTGGGATGGAGGTTCAATTCCAGCAGTGGCTCCACAGGAGCAAAGGCTGGGCCTCCTACTCCCACCACCAGAGAGCAGTGATGCCCCCCCAAAACAAAAACAAAAACAAAAGAACATTATCATTATTATCACATGGGAGAAAAATTTTGCTGAATCTGACAATGGTGACAGCAATATATTGACAAGGAGATGCCAGAGGTTCAGACCACATTCAGAAAAGGACCGAGAACAAGGGATATCATTGCTGATGACAGATGGATCTCGGCTGAAAGCAGAGAACACCATAAAGATGTTGACTTGTGTTTTATTGGTTATGCAAACGCATTTGATTGTGTGGACCATCACAACCTGGATGTCCTTGAAAAGAAGGAATATCAGAACACTTCATTGTGTTTATGCAGAACCTACATACGAATCCCAGAGGCAGTTCTGTGAACAAACAAGGAAATACTGCATGAGTTATCATCAGGAAAGGTGTGTCAGGGTTGTATCCTCTCACGTATTTGTTCAATCTGTCTGCTGAGCACATCATAGAGAAGCTGGATGATTGTGGGAAACTAACACTACAGGGAAATGTGATGCGGACTCTATTCCCTGACTTATTACAGAGGGAATCTGGAACGCTAGTATTCCACGGGAGGAAAGCCTCCGCTTTGTTAAGTCGGAGGTAAAGTCCAGGAACACGATCCTGCTTTAAAGAGCATTCCCACAGATTCTCCCCTGAACAGCTATGCTGTGAGCACAGGGTTGACTGTCGCTTCCTATAGAAGCAAACGTTATCAGTTTCTCTCTTCCTGCTGTGACATCCCCCCTCCACCCTTGTACCTTCCCCTAATACAGGTAATAGGTTTCCCCACCTGTGAGCTCAGGGACCTTTGCTGTAGATACCATCCACCTGAGACATATGTCACTACTGAATATGCATGTCTTCAGCTTACCTATGGAGACCCGAGACAGTTAAGGCAGCTACTGGCCTTCCCGCTGTCGGAGGCTAGCTCCTCTGACAGGCTCTATGAAGACGAATGTAGCAACAAGAGTGGACATGCAGCTGGCACACCTTGACTTGCTGAAAGTGAGAAGGACTTGAAGCACTTGCAGATGAAGATCAAGGATGGCCGCCTTCAGTCTGGATCCCAATAGAAAGGAATCCCAAGTCCTCACGACTGGACGAGTCGGTGACGTGACGATAAATACAGAACAGATTGAAGCTGGCGAGGATCATCCCCATTGGCTTGGACCCACCATCACTGCGCCTAGAAGCAGCAGTCAAGAGACCCCCAAGACGCATTGCATTGAGTCAGTCCGCTGCCCGAGACCTCTTTAAAGTGCCGAAATGCAAGAAAGTTCCTTCAAGGACTAAGGTGTACCTGACCCCGACCATGGTATGTTCAATCACCCCACAAGCATGTGAAAGTTGGACATTGAACATGGAAGACCAAAGGAGAATTGGCTCGCACTTTGATTGTGCCACTGGTGAAGACTAATGGAGGCACTACGGACTGCCAAAAGAACAAATCTGTAGGGGAAGAAGGGCAGCTAGAATGCTCCTGAGAGGCCGTGACTGCAAGAGTTTATCTCACGGAGTCCTTCGGACACGTTGTCCGGAGAGACCAGTCCCTGGAGAAAGATATCATGCCTGAGGCAGCCGAAGGCCCTCAACAAGATGGACTGAGACGATGACGGCCACAAGAAGTGGCTGAAACAGAAGAGCAGTGTGAGGACCGTACAGGACCACGCAGGACTCCTCTGTGGTGTGCACAGGGCTGCTGAATTGGAACAGACTGGACAGCGGCTATCCATAACAACCACTCACGCTCCGGTTCAGGGGTAGAAGCCAAGTCTTCCATGAGTGAGACGGGTTCAGTGGCCCGCCAGCACACCTCATCAAGCACCCCTCTGTTAGGGGAAGCTTTCAGACTCCTGTGGTACTGAGTCAGTTTCTGTAGAACGTCCAGTCTAGGACAGAAACCCTTTGGGTGGCGATGGCCCCATGCTCGAACACACGTGGGGCCGGGCCAGACCTGGGAGCGTGCTCCTGCCTGGCGCACGGGGTCAGGAGGAGTCAGAGCAGATCGGATGGCAGACAACACACTCAGAGCACCACTCATACTTGCCCTCAGCCGGTCCTGGGAGCAGTAAGGAAGGCCAGGTCGTGTCTCCGCTGAACCAAATAAGAAAGGCAGACACGTTTAGGAAGTGGTAGAACTTAGATGTGACTGGAATCTCTCCACCCTGTGGGCTTTGAAGGCAGACAGCGGGTGGTCACGCTAGCTTCCTTTCCATCGCCTGAGTACCCTGGGCTGGATTGTTTCTGTCGGTTTGTTCCTCTATTCAATACAGAGTAGACCTGCCCCTTCCCATCCCTCAAGAGACATGAATGTTGTAGGAGGGCCAGGAAAATAGCAGGCACAAGCCTCGCTTCACTCACGTTAGGTAATTCCTTTCTCTGGGCCTAGGCCCTGGACTCTGGACCTTGCTCTCTTTCTCTGTGAGCCACAAGGGCTGGGCTGGTGCATACCCAATGGGAGCCTCCTCTTGCCAGATCCTGCCCTGGAGAAGCTTCCACCATGACAACGGCTCAGAGAAGGTGAGTTAGGAAGTTTCCCTCCTGCCAACTCCAGTGTGGGGAATTCAAAGAAGTCACTCAGCAAGAAAAGAGAGAGAGAGAGAGAGAGAGAGAGAGAGAGAGAGAGAGAGAGAGAGAGAGAGACAGCACCCTCTCCCAGCCAGGTGCCCAACCTCTGTTCATCCACTCAACAAACCTTTATTGAGGGTCTATGAGTCAGAATCAATGTGATGGCAGTTTTTGTTGTGTTTTGGGGGGTTGCTTTTTTGTTTGTTTGAAACACCAGGCACTATTCTAACACAACCCTTGTCAGTTTGCCCTCCTTGAGACGCACCCTTCCTTATCAACTTCCCTTCCCAGGGCCCGGTCCAAGTCTCATTCATTTCTGCCGACATCGTTACACCTTCCTGTAGACCCGCCTACCCCAGACTCTCTTCTTCCAGTGGAGAGAAGACTCTGGCCCTCTGGCCACGTCACCCACAGTTTAACAGTAGGTAGAAAGCAAAGCCCAGTATCTCTCTGGGTCATTCAAGAGCTGCCCTCTGCTGGCCGCAGTTGTCTCAACGACTTCCCTCTACCCGAAGCTCCGCCCCACTGGACGGCTCCACGGCTCCCTGCCATGCCCTTTTCTTTCTCATCTGCCTTGTTTATCCTTCAAGTCTCATCCAAACATCGCCTCTTACACAAAGCCGCCCCAAAGTCTGCCATATGAGACAAAGCCATATGATCCCTCAGCCAGGGATCAGCAAACTCTTGAAACCAAACAGCCCATCCTGTCCCTCTTAACCACTTTTTTTTTGGTTTTGTTTTGGGGGGGCATCACTGCCCTCTGGTGGTCGTAGGAGCTACCCAGCCTTGCTCCTGAAAGCCGCCGCTGGATTTGAACCGCCAAGCCAGTGGGCCGCAGTCCCACACTCAACCACTACGCCACCGGGGCTCAGCCCCCTCCTAACCACTTTAAGATCACTCTCGAGCCCGAAATGTGTTTTCCCAGAGAAATGAAATCACCGCGATCTGAAATGATAACCTCCAAATGCTTTCAATGTTATTTCAGAGCCCCACATCCCCACTGAAAGAGGGCTTGCGAACCGCAGTTGACCTGCTCCTGGTCCACGCTCGGGAAGCACAAGAACCGGTTGCTGAAGAACTCGGGCTCTAGCCACGTTGGTGAATCGAGGGACCATCTAGTCTAGCGGCTCTCAGCCTTACTCATGCCGCCACCCTTACGTACCGTTCTTCCTGTGGTGGTGGCCCCCAGCCATCACATTATTTCCGTTGCTATTTCATCACTGTCGTATTGCTACTGTTATGAACCGGGGGATGCCTGTGAAAGGGTCATTCGACCCCCAAGGGTGTCTCGACCCACAGGTTGAGAACCGCTGGTCCAGCCGTTTCTAACTCGTAGCAACCGTCTAAGCACCGCCCCGCCCTGCCCTGCGCCAGCCTCTCCCTGGCTAGGTCTCTTTTTGGCATCACTGCCCTGGTGGGAGTAGGAAGCCCAGCCTTGCTCCTGGAGAGCTGCTGCTGGATTTGAACCGTCAACCCTGTGGGCCGCAGCCCCGCACACAACCACTGCGCCACCAGGGCTCAGCTTTCCCTGGCTATTTCTGAGCCCGCCCTCATGTGTTTTCTCAGTGGATGCTTGCAGCCTCGTGTGGAAGTGAGTCTACAAAAACGAAGGTTCCCAGGGGTGAAGCGGCTTGCCCGGCTCACAGTGAGAGACCGGCCGAGATGGAGTTCATCACTCGCAGGGCTTTGAGCCGCTGCAAAGTGCAGACTTGCTGCTGTCATCACTGTTCCCACCCCTTTCAACCACGGCAAGAGCCATTCCAAAAGGAGCGAGCCTTGTTATTTCTCTACATTTGAGGCTAGCATTCTCCCTGCCTGGAGTCGAGGTTTTATCGTCCTTAACCACAAGGCATGGTGGGTTCTGGGGTGCCGATTAGTACTCGTGTGTCAATTTCATGGTTGGGAATGTAGGCGTGGAGTCAATCTGGAGATAGCCAAAGAGACCTCTGTGTGGGCATGGCTTTCTCTGACAATTCTGGGAAGTCTCAAGGTATTTCCCTCGTGGAGACGAGAGACTATCTCCCCAGTTGTTGGGAGCCGCTTGACTGAGAAGACAAGATGGTGACGTGCTGGTAGATCCTGAGTCCTGGAACCTGGAGGAGCTGGAGGAGAAGCCACATGGGCTTGCCCTGATAAAACCAGACCTCTGGGGCTAGAGAAACCACCAAGAAACTCCTGCCAGCGCTGAGATGCTTCTACTGGCAATGAATACTGCTGATGGACAGTGAGCCCTGGAAATGAGTCATGGGGAGACCCCTGCCAGCACCGGGCTGCTTCTACTGCTGCTAGATACAGAAGACTCTGCACCCCTGGCCTGTGACTTCGCGAATCAGAAGGAGATTTTATGGACTGGTGGCAGACATATGGGCTAATATTGGACTTATGACCTTGGAGTGGACTGGGTTGGGGTGCTTTCTCAATGTTCCCTTTGCATGTCTATGAATTTGTTTCTCTAGTCTACCGGGACTAACACAGGTAGCGAACCGCCTGGGCCGCAGTGTGAGTCCACCAGTCGCTCCATTGGGGAGAGGTGAGGCTGTCTGCTCCCATAAAGGTTTAATGCCTCGGAAACCCAGAGATGGTCCGCTTTCTCTCTGGGGTGGCTAGAAATCAGAATCCACCCCTCAACAGCAGTGAAGGCTGTTTGTTTGTTTGTAGCACTTTTGTTTTCTTTCATTTCCTTTTCTCCATATCCCAAGTCTATATCTAAAGTCCTGGGAGACTCTTCAGACAGCGGTTCTCAACCTGTGGGTCACCACCCCTTTGGGGGCCAAACGACCCTTTCACAGGGGTTGCCTGATTTATAACAGTAGCAAAATGACAGTTAAGGGGCTGAGCCCCGGTGGCATAGTGGTTGTGCGCGGGACTGCGGCCCACTGGGACGGAGGTTCAATTCCAGCAGTGGGGCTGGGCCTCCTACTCCCACCACCAGAGTGCAGTGATGCCCCCCCCCAAAAAAAAAGAAAAAAAATGACAGTTAAGAAGTAGTAACAACAACAACAACAGCAAAAAAGTAGCAGCGAACATAATTTTATGGTTGGGGGTCACCACAACTGTACAAGGAGCTGTGTTCAAGGGTGGAGGCATAGGAAGGATGACAACCACTGCTCTAAGGTCAGATCACCAGCTAGTCCCCAGGAAGCGCAACGATGCCACCCTGATGACAGGCCCCTCCACCCCACAATCCTGCAGAGACAAGATGTCAGCTTGAAAGGCAAGAGCGGTCCCCAGACGCATTGCCATCAGTCTCTCCTGACTCACAGCGGAGGCATGCAAAGCCGGAACGGGCGGCTGCAATTTGCATACTCTGGGGCAGAGTATGGGGCATCTCCAAGTCTAAACAAATTCTGCCTTAGAGGCCACTGCCGTCTCACTAAGGCCCTGGGCAGCAGCAGTGACCCTGAGTCAGTGCAGGGTAGGGAGCAGGAAGCTTTCCCTTGGCTGTGGCGGGCAGGGGAAGAACGTGATGCTCTTCCAGCCCTCCTCTTCCTCACTCCCACCCTGCAAATGTGCGGTGCTCGTGGGATTGGGTAGTAACTGCCAAGGGCATTGCAGAGTGACTCGTACAATACATAAAGGGCGTGGCACGGGGCTGGGGGTGGGATCCTGCAAATAAGGTCCAGAGAACCATAATGAGGGATTGGTTCATTTTGCCAACCCACGAAGCTGAAAAACGAGTCATCCCAGAAGCAGAGGGAGAGCTTACGAGCATCAGGAAAGAAGAACCTAAAGTTAATCGAGACCCAAAATCCCTGCAGGACATCCCTGGTCCAGGAGACAGGTTCCACTAGAGACAGAGGGCGAGGTGGGACGGCAGAGAAGCAGACGCAGTAGCACCAGGAGACCAGCAGGAGGCAGCACAGTGGAGAGGACTCTGTGCCTGGAGGCAGGGGTGTGGGTTTTGCCTCTCTGCACTTATTAGGGTGGGGTGGAGCTCCGGCTGCCCACGAGAGGGAAGTGCTCTGGGGGTTAGGCTCACTGTCAGACAGGAAGCCTAGACATTGATCAGCAGAGCTGAAAGAGCTTTGTACCGCACCGCTTGCCAGATCAGGGCTGGAGGGGTGAGATGCTGAGCCAGAGGAAGGCACGCCAGCCAAAGCAGCTGAAAGAAGGTTGTCCTCATGAAAGAACTGTATCCTGAGCATTCCTGATCCTGAATTGCAACCAGTTATTTCTCTAACAAGCCTCATCACCGTGAGTATGATCTGTGAGTTCTGAGTGGCCATGGCAACGAAGGACTGAGCTTGGCCGAGAAGGAGCACGCACCAAGGCAAGGGTGGTTGGTGCAGGCATTGGTTTTTTATCAATTAGAGAAGGAAGGGGCTAGAGAAGAGGTATGTCTGATCTCTGCCTCATCGAAATCCTTGCTTCTCTCTCCCCCTTGTTAACTTAGAAGGGGTCAGACACCATCCTCATGCCATTTTTATAGTTGCTGGTCCTACTGACAGGTAAGATTTCTACAACCGGAGGGCAAGGAGGCCCTTCTGGGAGCAAACACAGGTCTGGAAACTAGCCAAGAGAAACGCCAACACTTGTGGGTGTTTGGGCCAGGGTAGGACCAGGCCGCCCCCTGGACCAGGAACCCCTTGCACCCCTTTACACCAGCCTCACAAGAAGCAGATGAACCACCTGCTGAACTTTGTAAGCCCTGCCTCTGGCATCTCACAGAGTTTATCTTCCTGAAGGGCTCAGCCCCTTCACAGAGCTTATCTTTCAGGGCCAGGTCTGTACAGCCTCTTTTGTCAGTGTTCCAGGAGGCAGATCCGTGAAAGACAAGATGTACTCACAGACCATATCCTGACTCAGACCCTGCAACTGCAACATCACAAAGTCTGATTCCCCTAGTTAGTGCATATGCCCTTGGCTCAAGCCCTATATATGTCCCACTCCCTCATTGCCAGGCGCAGCTTCCCTGGCCCAACTCTCAGGCCTCAGAACCCACCCAGGAGCTCAAGATGCTCCTGTTCCTTTCTCTGCTGTCCCTTCTGTTCCCCAAAGTCCTTCCCTACGTCCAATAAAGCCTATATTTACCTTTCATTCCTAACTAAGCTTTATCTCCTTTCTTTCTTTTTGTTTTTTTAAGGCATCACTGTCCTCTGGTGGTGGGAGTAGGAGGCCCAGCCTTTGCTCCTGTGGAGCTGGAATTGAACCTCCATCCCAGTGGGCCGCAGTCCCGCGCACAACCACTACACCACTGGGGCTCAGCCCTCTATCTCCTTTCTGCGGCTCCGCCTCAACCTCTCCGTGGGCTGGTGGGCTGTGAGCCTTGTGCAGCAGCTCTGAGAGGGCTCGGGAAGTAGGGATCTGAATCCGAAGAGTAGAAAGTCACCTAGAGTGGGAAGTTCAGCACCCAACCTTGTCCCCATGGGAGCCTGGGGTCTTACCCACCTGGACAGGCCCTGGCCACTTCCTGGAGGAACATCCTCGTATGGGAGCCAAAGGGTAGCTGGAATAGGAGGCTGAGCACCGCAGTATCCAGCTGGACAGTCACATCTGAGCCTGCACGGAGGAGGAAGACGATGAGCCCTTCTTAGCTGCCAGGAACCAAGACCTTGCATTCATCTTAAAGCTTCAACAATAAAACAAAACACCTCTCCTTGCAATCCGGTCAGTTCTGACCCATAGTGACCCCCATAGAGTGAGGCAGAGCTGCCGTGGGGGGTTTCTCAGATGGCAGCTTTTATTTCTTTTCTTTTCTTTTTTTGTGGCATCATGGCCCTGGTGGGAGTAGGAAGCCCAGCCTTGCTCCTGTACAGCTGCCGTTGGATTTGAACCGTCAACCCTGTGGGCCGCAGCCCTGCACACAACCACTATGCCACCGGGGCTCAGCCCAAGACCGGGGGAGGGGTGGTGTGGGGTGGGGGGGGTTGTAATAGAAAGTCTCACCCTTCTCCCCAGGGTCAGGTTGATGGTTCCCAACTGCAGGCTTCGGGTTGACAGTCCAACCCATCAGCCATCCCATCACCAAGGCTCCTTCTCTCAAGGCCGGAGCTTCCACAGTGGAGAATCAGCAGCCCAGGCTCCTAAATTTACCCCTTTGCCTTTTAAGCAACTCCCTCAAGGCTGCTGATGGGGAACCCAGGGGCCACCTGTAGCTGCACCCCCACCCAGCATTCTGGAAAGTCCATGAGTCTCACCCCCAACAGTGCGAGATGAAGCTAGAAAAGACCTGCTTTGCTGAGCCCTGGTGGCGCAGTGGTTGTGTGCGGGACTGTGGCCCACGAGGTTGATGGTTCAAATCCAGCAGCAGCTCTCCAGGAGCAAGGCTGGGCTTCCTACTCCCACCAGGGCAGTGATGCGGGGGGGAAAAGAAAAAGAAAAGAATAAGGCCCGCTTTTCTGGATGCGTAGTCTAGTCCCACACTGTGGAGCAGAAGGCAGAGACAGCCATCAGAGCTGCCCATCAGTCAGTCTACCACGCTCAGTACTGGGCCCTGGGGATACTGCGGTGGGGAGAAGAGATCCCTGTTACCAGGAAAGTCTGGCACAGGATACATTATTATGAATGACTATGTGACTGTGGCAGAGAGATGTGGAGGCTAAGAAAAAGGAACATGTATCTGTGAGATCCAACAAACTTTAGATGTCCAACTCAGGCTTCCTGGGAAAACAATGGGTGAGCCGAAGTCCTGAAGGATGAACAGGCACGATTGGCTCAGTGGAAGGAGACGGGAGGTTCCTTCAGGAAGGAGGAAGTACTGTGCACGCTGCCTACCCACCCCCCCCTTGGTGAGGAGGTGTCCTGTGTGAGGACAAGGAACATCGGCAGCAGCTGAGCCCTGGTGGCCTAGTGGTTGTGTGCGGGACTGCGGCCCACAGGGTTGATGGTTCATATCCAGCAGCAGCTCTCCAGGAGCAAGGCTGGGCTTCCTACTCCCACCAGGGCAGTGATGCCACACATACACACACACACACACACGGAACACACACAACACACACACACGGAACATCGGTAGCAAGGCAGAGGGTCTTGAGTGCCGCAACCAGATCCTGGAGTCTCATTCGACACAGTAGCAATATCAGGACTTGACATCACTCATTCTTCTTCTCTGGGGGCAGATACCCACCCCCACCCCCATTGGGACCCAGGCTGAGAGGACCACTCACCAAGAATATAGAGTTCACCATCTGGGGACACTGTGGGGGGAGGGGGGAACAAGAACTGAGCACCCAGGTCCATCCTTGCTCCCCTCACCAGCCCCGGCAACGTAGAGACGCCTTGGGGGAGTCACTACCACGCGGTGGTACCTTCTTCCAGCGAAAAATCCCGAGAGAGCGGCACCATCTGGTCCAAAGAGACATCGTCCCCGGTGATGGCCATCCTCCGGTGGGTGTAGAGGAAGAGACTGCGGGTAGGGGGCAGGGGGCAGCGGGCAGGACACGGGTTTCTGGTCACCCCATGGGCCCATTCCTCGGGGTCAGGGCGATCACGCTCCCTCCTTGAGTCCCTCTGGCTTGTGCTGACCGCCCCTACGATGATGCCTCCTCCTGCCTCAGGGCTCCAGGGACACCCCCACCACCCCCCAGTCTTACACAGTGCAGTAAAGCCAAACTTCTCTCACGGCTTTGTTAGTAAAACGTGTGCTCATTCTGCCTGCTGGACCTTCCAGAACCGTGTGTGAGGGAACCATGCCACCTTGGCCACCCCTTTCCTTCCCTGAGCCTCAGTTTCCCCATCTGCAAAATGAGGGAAGTCTGTTTGAAAATATCTAAGGCCCCCTCCTCCCCAGCTCTGAGGCGCTGGGGCTCACGCACTCGCTATGAAACATTGGACTCGTGGTGGCGCGCTCTCTCTCTCTCCCTCTCCCCCCCCCTCCTGTTCCCTGCCCCCCCCCCCCGTTTCCTTGTAAACTGTGGTATCCCTGGCATTGGGCATTTATTCGATTAAGCAGTTTGTGCTCAAGGACTAACCTCAAGGTTGGAACTGAACCTGCAACACGGTGGTACCGGAAAAGAGACGTGTGACGATCTGCTTCTCCGGTAAAGATTTCACCCCAAGGAGCAAGCACGCGGCCATCAAGCCCATTCTGATTCCTGGGGACCCTCTGGGACAGAGCAGAACTGTCCTTGTCTTTCTGGGAGCAGAGCGCCTCCTCCTTCTCCCCAGAAGAACCTTCCACTCAGCCGCTCAAAGCACGGTCCACCAGGGACGTGAAGTTCCTGTGGCGCTGTTCTGCCCGGTGGCACGCGGGGGCGCCCGTGAGGCAGGCTGACTTCATCCCTAAGGCTGGTCTGGCTTTGCTTGCGGGGCGCACCTTCTGGCCTTGTAAACATTTTACAGGTACTGACTCATGCGGATTTTTCACCTGGAGCGGCAGGGGAGTCTGTGGCTTGGAAGTAACACTGCCTGGACTTGAACCCAGTAGCTGGAGTAGACCGCAGCTCTGGCCCAGCATGTTCAGCTGCCCCTTCTCCTCCGCATGGTATTGTGAGGATGAAATGACTTCATGCCCAGAAAGGGGGTAGATGGTGTTGGGGCAGAAATTATTCCAGACGACTCAGGACTTGCCCTGGCCTAGAAGCATGGCTGAAGCCCCCGCTAGAAGGAACAGGGGAGCACGAACGCTGGGGCCCAGGCAGGTGGGACAGGTAGCCCTGACTTACGCATGCTCCAGGCCGCCCTGCTCCCGGCGGTGGCGGACGAGCCCCAGGAGGCGACTCTGCCGACTGTCTCCCTCACACAGCACGCCTTGCACCGCCTGCAGCTCAAGGTCAAGGGAAAACAGAGGCCAGGGCTCGCCCACCCTGCCCGCCCCCACTTCTGCCCCTGCTCTCTCCTTGACCCCACGGATCGACTGTGTGAACTGGGGCAAGTCGAGCACCTCTCAGAGCCTTCTCCATCCCGGGGCAGGGGTGCGGAGGAAGATTGTCGCCCACCGAGTCTAAAACGGGGTAGGCGCTTCAGCAATGCCAAGCGCCTTTTCCCCCTGCGTGTGGGCATACGAGTGGGGGCACAGACGCAAGTCCTGAGATCCCATTTTCAAGGTCAGGGGAGGCCCCAGGCTGGGCTTTCCGTGCCGGGAAGGATATGAGGATGCAATCGTCCCCTGCGGCCAGGGTCTCCTGGATGGCCACAGACTGGTCCATGCTGGCCTCTTCTGAGCAGACACGCCCCGGCCTGTAGAAGGTAGATGAGCACCCCCGGGGGTCCACAAGGTGCCCAGGTGATGGAGCTGCCTCAAGGGGCTGTGGGCAGGCAGGGCCGGCTTTGTGGAGGGTAAAGGGAGAGTCCTTCTCCTGTTCCCTCCAGTGGGGACTTCGAAAGTCCCTGGGGAGAAGACCCTACTCCTTTGGCCCCTGGTCTAACTCCTTGGCCTCGAGTTCAGCCGACAGGACAGGGCAGCACGGCCCCGGGGGGTTTCTGAGGCTGAAACTCTTCTCAGGAATAGCCTCCTCTTTCTCCTACAGAGCGGCTGGTGATTTCAAACTGCTGATGTTGCACGCAGCTGGGCCACGTGTCCTTCGGCCCGTTATCAAGGAGGATGTGCAGTGGTTCGTGAGTGGGGCCCGGTCTTCCTGTGGGATACGGGGGGCCTTGATCCGGGGCGGGCATGCTGTCTCTTTTAGGGCATATGGCATGCGTTCTGGGGGTGCCTGTCTGCAGAGTGGTCTCCATGGGCTTAGGGGAAGATACACTTATTCTGGGGAATTGAGGGTCCCAGCCTGATCCTTTTTCCTGGGCGATGCCACGGGCATCTGGCAGGCCCTCACCACTACCCCCCCACCACCCCGCCTGCCTGGCAGGCCACGTTGCATCAGCTGCCGACGGGCTGGGGGGCTGGGGCAGAGGGGTCCTGACCTGGCTACCTCCCTCGGGTCCAGTCCTGCCTTGGCTCCCGTGCGCCCAACCTGCTCCCAGCCGCTTGGCATTGCCGCCTACCTCCAGAGCTGTCACCGCTGGCCCCGGGGCACCAGGGCCCGGGCTGGCCCAGAGACTACGATTCCCAGAGCTCCCTCACTCCCTTACAATGGTCAGCCAGCCTACAAGTCCCAGCATGCCCACGTCAATCCTGGGAGGCGGGCTTAACCACTTAAATCCTGGGGGTTTAGGGTGGAAGGAGATGGGGGGGGGGGGGGGCGGAGTCCCTCTACCAGAAATGTAGCCCTAACTGCTGGATCTCCTAGTTCTGGGGCTATCATTTCCTGCCTAATGCCCCAAAGGAAGGTAAAATGCATTTTCATTTCCGCCTCACTTCACGCTCCAACCCCCTTTCGCTGGCCTGGACTGAAACTGAAACTGGCCTCCTGAAAATAAATGTTCGCTTAAATCTTAAAGGAAAACACTCCATGAAGAACCGGGACTGCCATGTGTCAGAAGGGAAAAGAGAGGCTCAGATGGCACCATTTGACTGAGGCCCATTTGACTGGCAACACTGGAACTCTCTCATGAAGTGACCAGATGTCCCACTTTTTAACAATTTAACAACGTACCGGGGCATTTTAAAATTAAAATAAATATATTACAATACTATTTTTGCATACTATGAAAATTTTTTGTGCTCCATATAGACCAAATTTTTAATCAAGGGGAACGCCCCCTTCCTGCTCCCCTGCCCCGGTCAATGGTGTCCCGCTTAAAATCTGGTCACTTTACTCTTGGAAATCAGCCTTCAACTCTTATGCCATGTACACTGCCACCAAGTCCAGGCCGACACAGTCACAACACATTTCAAAGTCATGGAGGTGATGGTGGGACAGACTGATTCAGCCGTTGGAGATCAGGAGTCACTGGGGAAAGCAGGGTCCACCGACTCACACCGCACGGTTAGTGTCTGTTACAGATTGAATGATGTCCTCCAAAGATATGTGTTCTAAGTCCTGACCCTGTGTGGTCATTGTGAGGTGGTTCCTACTCTTTGAGGATACAAAAAAGACCAAAATCCCAAATATTATTTTATTTTATTTTTGGGGGGGCATCACTGCTCTTTGGTGGTGGGAGTAGGAGGCCCAGCCCCACTGCTGGAATTGAACCTCCGTCCCCGTGGCCCGCAGTCCCGCGCACAACCACTACGCCACCGGGGCTCAGCCCTAATCCCAAATATTATTAAGAAGAACATTTATTAAGTCTTCAAGGACAAAGACAATACGAAGACACAGACACATCACCCAGATGAGGGAGACCATCAGCATGTGGGTAAAGTGGCATCCCAGGACTCTTGGTCAGGGTGCTAGCTAAAGAAGGCATGGAACAAAGTCACAAATCCCTGATGGATGGGTACATTACAGTTACATGTGGGACTACAGGAGCAGGAATGGGATCACAACTGGGGCATGGGCCTTTTTAGATAGAACATTGCTCCAGGACCTCTGACCTTGGCAGTGAGGCAAGACTCACAGGGCATGGACTCAGGACTATGCCACACCCTGTCCTGTGCCCAGTACAGTGGCCTCTATCAAGGACACACCTAGGCAAACCCCGAAGAGAGACTGTCCCTTCCTGGACTGTCTGGAGAGGCAGTCTACACTCCCTAGGCATTACCAAAGGGCAAGATTACCTCCTTGGTTACAGGATAAGAAAGAATTAAGTGCTTGCTTTAAGGGCTTAACTTAGATGCTTGATTAAAGGCTTAATCTATTTGGGACCCTGCAAATGGATTTGGGGCTGTCAGTGCCATCCATAGGCTTTTGCAAATCAGAGCGCTCAGAACTTAAACTTCAATGCACTACACAAAGTGACCCTCTCTACACCACTGCCCAGTCCTGGGCAATCCTCACAATCTCACTGTGCTTACACCTACTGCTGCACTCTCTGTGTCAGTCCTTATCATTGAGGGGCTTCCTTTTTTTTTTTTTGCTAACCCACTACCAAGCATATCTTTCTCTAGAGTCAGTCCCTCTTTATAACATGTCCAAATAAAATATGCAACTTTCCTCTAGTTCTTCAATGCCTCCTTCCGCCCTCCCCCACCCGCCCCCGCTATCATGATCCCGGTTCTATCTTACAAAACCAGCTGGACCAGGGGATGTACACTGGAGCCAGAAACGTGGGGAATTCAGGGCAGATGATCCCTTCAGAACCAGTGGTGAGAGTGGTGAAACTGGGAGGGTGGACGGAAGGTGGAGTAGCATGGGAAAACCAATTGCAGGGATCTACAGATAACCTCCTCCCTGGGGTACAGACAACAGGGGAGTGGGTGAAGGGACACATCGGACAGTACATAGTATGACAAAATAATGACAATTTGTAAATTATTAAGGGTTCATGAAGGAAGGGGAGTGGGGAGAAAGGGGAAATATGGGGAGCTGATACCAAGGGCCTAAGTAGAAGGAGGATGTTTCGAGAATGGTGATGACAACAAATGTATAAATGTGGCCTGCATACAACAGATGTATGCATTGATCGTGATGAGTTGCATGAGCCCCCAATAAAAAGGTTAATCTTCAAGTAACACATTATCACAATCCACACTTCCATCCATTGTGTCAAGCACTTTTGTATATTTGTTTCCCTCATTGTTCTCAAAACACTTGCTTTCTACTTGAACCCCTGGTATCTACTCATTTCCCCCTCCCTCCCCACTCCCCCCTTCTCCATGCACCCTTGATAATTTATAACCTATTATTATTTTGTCACTTCTTATACCATCCAACGTCATCCTTCACTCACTTTTCCGCTGTCCGTCCTCCAGGGAGGAGGTTATATGTAGATCCTGCAATCTGTTCCCTCTTTCTACCCCGCCTTCCCTTCACTCATCACCATCCATTTTTAAAACGCCTCCATCACCTCCAAAAGGGTGTGTTTTGTGCCGATTTGCAGTCACTTCCAAGCTCCCCTCCAACCCCAGGCAATGACTCATCTACTTTCCAGCTCCATAGATTTGTCCTCTGGGCACTTCATGTAAGTGGAATCGCAATAAGGCCAGACGTCCCGATTTTTAACAATTTAACAATGTCCTGTGGCATTTTAAAATTAAAATAAATATGTTACAATACTACTTTTGCATTCTATGAAAATTTTTGTTGCTTGATATTGATCAAATTTTTTGAGGGGGGCATCACTGCCCTCTGGTGGGAGTGGGGGGCCCAACTTTGCTCTTGGAGAGCTGCTGCTGGATTTGAACCGCCAACCCAGTGGGCCGCAGTCCCACACTCAACCACTACATCACCGGCATAGTAATCAAGAACACCCCCCACCCCCAGTCAATGGTGTCCCGCTTAAAATCTGGTCACTTTACGATAGATACGTATATTGTTTTAGAGTCTTGACTTTTTGTTGCTGTTGGTTAGCAAGATGGTTTCAAGGTTCGTTCATGTTGTAGTCCTATATCTGTACAGCTCATTGCCAACAAGTTCATTTCCACTTAAAGCAACCCTACAGGATGGGGTCAAACTGCCCCTATGAGCTTCTAAAACTGCAACTCTTTTTTTTTTGTGTTTTTTTTTGGGGGGGGCATCACTGCTCTCCGGTGGTGGGAGTAGGAGGCCCAGCCCCACTGCTGGAATTGAACCTCCGTCCCAGTGGGCCGCAGTCCCGCGCACAACCACTACGCCACCGGGGCTCAGCCCGATTGGGGGTTCTTACATCTCTTCTCACAGTCCACATATTCATCCAGCGTGTCAAGCACATTTGTTACCATCATTATTTTCAATGCATTCTCTTCCCATTTGAGCCCCTGATATGTTTCCTATTTCCTCCCTCCCTCCCTCATGAACCCTTGATAAGTTATAGATTATTATTTTCATATCTTACATGGTCTTCCGACACCCTCACCCACTTTTGCATTGTTTGTCCCCCTAGGAGGGGGTTATAGGTTGATCCTATGATCATGTTAGGTTAAAGTGACCAGATTTTAAGCAAGACACCATTGACCCAGGGGGGGGGGGGCGCAGAAAGGGGGGTTTCTTGATTAAAAATTTGGTCTATATGGAGCAACAAAAATGTTCATAGAGGGCTGAGCCCCCGTGGCGTAGTGGTTGTGCGCAGGACTGCGGCCCACTGGGACGGAGGTTCCATTCCAGCAGTGGGGCTGGGCCTCCTACTTCCACTGCCGGAGAGCAGTGATGCCCCCCCCCCAAAAAAAAATGTTCATAGAACGCAAATATAGTATTGCAATATATTTATTTTAATTTTTTTGTGGCGCCCCTGCTCTGGTGGGAGTAGGAAGCCCAGTCTTGCTCCTGGAGAGCTGCTGCTGGATTTGAACCGCCAACCCTGTGGGCTGCAGTCCCGCATACAACCACTCCGCCTCCAGGGCTCAGCCCTCTTTTATTTTAATTTTAAAGCACTGCAGACTGTTGTTGAATTGTTAAAAAGTCTGGTCACTTTATTATAGGTTGATACTGTGATCCATTCCCCCTTTCTTCCTCCCCCTCCCCCTAATCCTCCAGTCTCTCTACTCTCATTGTTGGCCCTGAGGGGTTTATCGAGCCAGGATGTCCTGTGTAGCAGTGAGTATGCGCTGGTCTAATCCGATTTGTAAAATAGAACTGAGGTCCCGGTAGTGGAGGGAAGAAAGCACCAAAGAGCACAGTTGTGTGTTTCATTGGTGTGTTACTGCACCCTGATTGCCTCCTCTCTTTTGCTCCCCTCGACGTCCGCGCTCGGTCCGGTGTCCGGACACCGCGAGCCAGAGCAACCATCGCGATAGTTCGCTGTCTTCTCGCGGTGTCACATTGCCGAGAGTCCCCGACGTACTTCCGGAACTCGCGGAACTTGCCCGCAGCCGGAGGCGCGCCGGGGGGACGCCCGCGCAGAGGGCGGCAGGAGTCGCTTCCGGCCGCGTCGGGGCCCCGCGTTGAGTTGCAGCTGCGGAGGAACCATGGAGACGATTCTGGAGCAGCAGAGGCGCTATCATGAGGAAAGGGAACGGCTCATGGACGTCATGGCCAAAGAGATGCTCACGAAGAAGTCCACGGTGAGGAGGGCCGCCGGGGGGCTCCTGGGGGCCGGGCGCCCGGCCGGGCTGTAACCGCCGACCCCTTGCTCCCGCCTTCCGACCGGCCCGGCCCTCGCCCCCCGCTCCCGTTTCCTTCCTCGGGCGCCGGCCTGGGGGGCCTCTTCCGACCCGCCTCGTCACCTCCCGCTCCCGGGGTGCGCCCCCGCCGAGCGCCCGCCTGGGCACCCTCCCGCTCCCCAGCGCCCTCGAGGCCCGCGGCTGGGACGAGGGCAGGCGCCGCCCCCGGGCCGCTTTTCCGACGCCCGCACTCCCGCTCACGGCGTCGGTGTCACCGTTGTTTTTCTCCAGCTCCGGGACCAGATCAATTCCGACCACCGCACGCGGGCCATGGAAGACGTGAGTCCCCGACTGCCCTTTCAGCCCGGTGGGCGGGAGAAGCGAGGGGAGGGGGGCAGCGCGCGGCCTTGGCCCCAGTGCCCGGGATTGCCCCACTCGAGCCGGAGCTGAGAGCGCTGGGCGGGCGGCTCGCCCCCGCTTCGCAGAGTGGGGGACGCTGGGGGTTCGCTCCTTGGCCAGAAGGCCGCGTCTCCCCGCATCCTGTAGCGCCGGGGTGTGGGCCCAAGAGCTGTGCAAGTTGTTCTATGATGGGGAGCTGGGCTCGTCCCCCAGCACCAGAGTGCGTGTCATTGTTGTCTGCCGAAGTGCTGGTGCATCTTCTTCTTTTAAAAGACAGGGAACCGTTCCTAAGTAAGATGTGGGTAATGCAGTGAGTGTGTGTGTGTGTGTTTGTTAAAATGGACTTTTTTTGGAGGGGGCATTACTGCCCTCGGTGGGACTGGGAGGCCCAGCCTTGCTCCTGGAGAGCTGCTGCTGGATTTGAACCGCCAAACCAGTGGGCTGCAGTCCCGTACTCAACCACTACGCCACCGGGGCTCAGCCCAAAATGGAATTTTTTTTTGTTTTTGTGGTTTTTTTTTTTTGTGGGCATCACTGCCCCCTGGTGGGAGTAGGGGGCTCAGTCCCCAAATGGACTTTTTTGGGGGCGGGCATCACTGCCCTCTGGTGGTGGGAGTAGGAGGTCCAGCCCCACTGCTGGAATTGAACCTTCGTCCCAGTGGGCTGCAGTCCCGCGCACAACCACTACGCCACCGGGGCTCAGCCCCCCAAAATGGACTTTTAATATGCTATGTGTTCTATGTTTGAAATCTGCGAAGCAAGGATTAAAGGTCTAATCCGAGCAAGCCCTTTAATCTGTTTTCTTTCTTTTTTTCTTTTTTTTTTTGGGCATCACTGCTCTCCGGTGGTGGGAGTAGGAGGCCCAGCCCCACTGCTGGAATTGAACCTCCGTCCCAGTGGGCCGCAGTCCCGCGCACAACCACTACGCCACCAGGGCTCAGCCCATATGGTGTTTATTATCTCACTTGTTTTTCACCAAGTTCTGCAGTAGAGCTTGGACTTTTCCCACCCATACCTTACTTTGGGAGGGGGTGCATCACTGCCCTCTGGTGGTCGTGGGGCGCTACCCAGCACTGCTCCTGAGAGCCGCTGCTGGATTTGAATCACCAAGCCCGCAGGCTGCCGTCCTGCACTCGAACACTTATGCCACCGGCGCTCAGCCCTCAAGCGTTGTTTTGATAGGGTGACTTTGCCTTTTCACTATTTTGCCCATTAAAGTTCAAACTCAGTGAGTGGATGAGTGGATTCAGACTCATGGAGGCCTTACAGGACAGAGCGAGAACTGCCTCCCTGGGTTCTGAGACTGAAATCTGTGCAGGAGTCGAGGCCCTCACCTTTCTCCCGTGGATTGGCTGGTGGTTAGCAGCTCACCTTGTAATCCTCTCTTCATACTACAACTCAAGTCTTGAAGGTTTGCATCATTTGTCCAGATTGAAATATGCCAAGTGTGCCTTTCCTCTTGGTTTTCTAACTCCAAGACTCAGAACATCTCATTGTAACACATTACTTCTACTTCCTGAGCCAACCTTTAAAATCTTCTTTTAAGCTTTCTTCGATTTGCTGCTATAGCTAGCTACTTTATGCTTGAGCAAGGTTCAGTCTCTTCTGACATTTGTTTTGGAGTTTTCTTTCCTTACCGTCTTTAATGAACGTGTGCTTTGTTCTTATATGGTGAGGTTTATGTCATCTCATAACTGCTGGTCTTCCATCACTAGTGTTCAGTGTGACGAATCAGTTCTTGAGATAATTGCTAAATTCAGGAGGAAATACCATCTGCCTCTTCTGGACTTGGTTTTGTTTTCTTTAATATGAACTCTTGATAATCTATTCTATAGCTGATCCCTGGACTTGAGTAATATTACTGATGTTTTAAGCTTCTTTTTTTTCCCTCCCTGCCTCTCTCCCTAAGCTGCTTCTTTATTATCCCTGCACAGATGTAGTCAGTTTAATCCTGTGTATTCCATGTAGTAAGTTCTAACTGTTGCTACTGATGTTATTGGTGGGGGGAAATTCTTCTAATAAGTCGTTGGTCTTCCAAAATACTACCATAAGTTGTTTCTACAGTCAAGGCTATATTCTCAAACTGCCCATCATTCTTTGTTTCCAATTACTTTCTTGAATTCCAAACCCTCGTCATTATCAGTGCATTTATATTGCATGCCTGATCAATTTTAGACAGCAGAAATATTTTTAAACTTTTAATTTATTCATCTTTGGTATGGATAGTTGGTGAGTAAATGTGGATAATAGTTGTGTTAACTGGTCTTGTGGATGCGTGGATATTAGCCCATCACTGATAATGTACTATTGGACATATCATGAAATGTTCTTTTTGCCAATGACTGCACCAATGTTCCTCTTTAATTTTCATTCCTGCCTGTCTCACTGCCAATGAGTCGACTCCACCTCTTAACCCGATAGGGCGCAGTAGAACTGTCCTTGTCGGTTTCCGAGGCTGTAACTCTTTAATGGAGCAGAAAGCCTCATTATTCCTGCGGACTGACTGGCGGGTTTGAACTGTTGACCTTGTAAGTGGCAGCCCAATAGTTGGTCACTATGCCACCAGGGCTCCTTTTCATTCCTGGTATCGTCAATTAAAATGCCCATTGCCACTCCGTTTCAGTTCACTAGTCCTGAAGCTGCTACCAATCTTCAACAGTTCCATTTCGTTTTTCACGACATTTTCTTTCTTCTTCTTTTTTTTTTTTTTTTGGGGGGGGGGGGGGGGGGGGCATCACTGCTCTCCGGTGGTGGGAGTAGGCGGTCCAGCCCCACTGCTGGAATTGAACCTCCATCCCAGTGGGCCGCAGTCCCGCGCACAACCACTACGCCTCCGGGGCTCAGTCCTTTCACGACATTTTCTAGATGTGTACTTCTGACATTCCACAACTGTTGCTTCACTTTTGAAATTGTGCTACATTATGTCCCCAAAGTTTTATTTTTTCCAGGGGAGAGAGGATCACTGCCCTCTGGTGGGAGTAGGAGGCCCAGCCTTGCTCCTGGAGAGCTGCTGCTGGATTTGAACCGCTAACCCAGGGGGCCACAGTCCCACACCCAACCACTACGCCACCAGGGCTCAGCCCGCCCCCAAAGTTTTATTCTGTTCAAGTCATTAAGGTTGGCTGTGAGGACAATGAGTTTGGTTTGATTCTGAGGCAGTGCCTTCCCCTGGTGGGGTAGTGGGTTACACCTTGGGCAGCTGACCTTGGCAGTTAGAAAACACCATCTGCTCGTGGGAGAAAGACAAAGGCTTACTATTTGCGTAAGGAGTTACTCCGCAAAATCCACAGGGGCAGTTCCATCCTGCCCTGCAAGGTCCTTGTGAAGAGAAAGTGAGTTTGGTTTTGTCATCCAACCTGAAGGGCTCCTCTTCCAACACTCTAATCAGACAATGTTTAGCTGCTCTTTCCAAGGTTTTCACTGGCTAAGGCTTGCCAGTGAGAGAGATTGCCGGGTTGCTATTCAATCATTTAAAGAGGTATCGTATGATCAAGAACCATTTGCATTTAAGGAAGAAGTTTAAGCTGTACTGGAGACAGTGGGGAAAAAGCAGGTTTCAGGAATTGCCAAAATCCCAATTGGGATGTTAACAACAAATGGATATGATGATGGAAGCACTTGCTTGCCTATGCCAAGAAATTTGGATGACAGCTCCCTGGGCAGCAAGCTGGAAGAAGTCCATCTTTGTGCCCTTCTGAAAAGATGACCCTACAGAATACGCAGCTTACCGAACAGAATCCCATGCAATTAGAATTCTGCTGAAGAGACTCACATGAGCGGTGCAGTACATTGACTGGGGTCTGCCACAAATTCAAGCAAGATTCAGAAGGATGTGAAACAAGGCATACCAGTTTTCTTGTCAGATAGCTTTTGGCTCAAAGCAGGTATTACCACATATACAAAGGCATTATTGGTGCATTAAAACCAATTATGGATTGTATTGCAAAACTGGCATTTGTAGATACCTGGTTATACTCATATGGAATCTGACAGTCCAAGAGGCAGTTGTTCAAATGGAACAAGAACACTGTATTTTAACATCAGGAAAGGTGTGCGTCAGAATTTTAACTTTTTACTACCTTTATTCAGTCTGCTTAGCAAATAGTTCAAGAAGTGAACTATGTAAAGAAGCCAGCGCTCCTTAGAAGTGAGGATGGCAAACTTTTGTGCCTGTCTCATGGTGGCTACGTTGTCGGGAGGGACTGTTGCTTGGAGAAAAGACATCATGCTTGGTAAAGGAAAGAGGGTCAGCGAAAAAGAAAGGCTGTGAAGGGGATGGATGCAGCAACGGACTCAAAGCAAAAATTGTGAGGAGGATGCACGACAGGCAGGAGTTCACTGTTATGCTGTCCATAAACTGGCTGCGCATCAGTAGATTTGATGGCACCAGATAACATGCCGCTGAAGGAAGGTTGGTGGGACAGTGGATCAGAGCTGGACTGCTAACAGAAAGGCCAGCTGCGTGAACTCCTATACACCTCTGTACAGACGTGTCCACCTCTACAAAGATTACGCCTCAGAAACCTGAAGAGCTATTCTGGTCTAGCCTCGAGGGCACTGGTTCTCAGCCTTCCTCATGCCAAGACCCTTTAAAACAACCCCTCATGTGGTGGTGACTCCCCCAACCATAAAGTTACTTTCGCTGCTACTTCATAACTGTTATTTTGCTACTGTTATGAATCAGGCAGCCCCAACACTGTGAAAGTGTTGTTCAACCCCCAAAAGGGTTGTGATCCATAGTTTGAGAACCAATGCTCTAGGATTTCTCCCAGATACAATCTGGTAATTAGCTCAATTTAGTATCATTAAAAGTTTTCTGTGGGCTGAGCCCCGGTGGTGTAGTGGTTGTGCGCGGGACTGCGGCCCACTGGGACGGAGGTTCAATTCCAGCAGTGGGGCTGGGCCTCCTACTCCCACCACCAGAGAGCAGTGATGCAAAAAAAAAAAAAAAGTTTTCTGTGGCCCACTGGTTGACGGTTCAAATCCAGCAGCAGCTCTCCAGGAGCAAGGCTGAGCTTCCTACTCCCACCAAGGCAGTGATGCCACACAAAACACACACACAACCAAAAAAGTTTTATATTTTTTCCAAACCTTCGATATTATCTTCAAATCTGTGAACCTCGAATCAATTGCCAAGTTAAGTTTAAGTATGCTCAACTTGGTCAGACTTTCACCAGTTCAATTTTTCAGTTTTTCAATTTAGTCCTAGCTCTTCTAAGATTTTGCCACGGGTTCTGAACTTGAATATTCTTTTCATGTCAGCCACCTTAGAAGATAAGAACATTTTCCAAGCCATTTGGGGACAGTTTTTTTGTTGGGATTTTTAGCTTATAAGACTTTGTTCTACATTACAAAGCTTGTTTAAGATGATCATGAGGGGTGAGGGGTCTGCCCAATTTCTGATATCTCTACTGAGGTAATGTTTGTCCTACTTTAAATTTATCATTGTCTGATCCTTATTTTTATATATCTTTAAAATAATCAACCCTGTCCTCTCTGTTCACAGGAATCCCTCAACACTGTGTCTATTAATCTCTTGGTAATCCATTTAACCTTATGTTCTATTAAAAAACCTTTTCTGGCTGAGCCCCGGTGGCGTAGTGGTTGTTTGCAGGACTGTGGCCCACTGGGATGGAGGTTCGATTCCAACAGTGGTTCCACAGGAGCAAAGACTGGGCCTCCTACTCCCACCACCAGAGGGCAGTGATGCCCCTCCCCCCTCAAAAAAAAAAAACACCTTTTCTTTAATTCTGTAGATAACACTCTTCAAATCTTAGCTAGCCTTTCTAACTCTTTTAAACGCATCTAGGTTTTCCTATACTTCTCTCTCTCTTTCCTTTTTGCTGCCTATTCTAGAACAACCAGTCTTCATTTTAAGACAAAATTATCCTTTCTTTTCCCTAAACAAAACACATCTAGTATATTCAGCCTTATCTAAATTACTTTAAATGATCTAAGAAACACTTTTTTATTAATTTCTCAGGATATCAGAAATGTTTATTTCTGTGACCACTAATTTATCTTTAAACCAATCAGAATAAAGCTCTTTGAAGGAATACAATGTAATTTGATAGTACAACCCACAAGGAGGAAGCTTTTATTTTCATAAGCCTATCTTCTTCATTCCTTAAGGACTCTTTTAGAGAAGTAATTTAGAACACTTTTTGTCTTTTGAAGCCTGGTTAAACAATTCAAAATTAGCAACTTTTTTTCCTTCATTAGATTTCAAATGAATTTATATCAGTCAGAGTAGCAATTGAAGATCAAATTATTCTTAGTAAATTGTGTCATTTAAAAAGACAGTCTCTGGCTGAACCCCGGTGGCATAAGTGGTTGAGTGCTGGACTGCGGCCAGCAGGCTTGGCAGTTCAAATCCAGTGGCTGCTCTCATGAGCAGCACTGGGTGGTGCCCAGGACCACCAGAGGCAGTGATGCCCTCCCCCAGCCAAAAGAAAAAACAGAAACAAAAAAACAAAAAATATATAAAAAAGACAGTCTCGGGCTGAGCCCCAGTGGCATAGTGGTTGTGTGCAGGACTGCGGCCCACAGGGTTGGCAGTTCAAATCCAGCAGCAGCTCTCCAGGAGCAAGACTCCCCTACTCCCACCAGGGGGCAGTGATACCCACAAAGAAAAAGAAAAAAAAAGACAGTCTCACATAGGAAGTTATTTTTGTGTAATAGGAAAGAATTAAGAATGGGGCTGAGCCCCGGTGGCGTCGTGGTTGTGCACGGGACTGAGGCCCACTGGGATGGAGGTTCAATTCCAGCAGTGGAGCTGGGCCTCCTACTCCCACCACCGAGAGCAGTGATGCCCAACAACAACAACAACAAAAGAACTGTTGTTGACCTACTCCAACAGAGTAATTAAGAATGGATGACCGGGCTCAGCCCCGGTGGTGTAGTGGTTGTGCGCGGGACTGCGGCCCACTGGCATGGAGGTTCAATTCTGGCTCCCAGGAGCAAAGGCTGGGCCTCCTACTCCCACCACCTGAGGGCAGTGATGCCTATTTAAAAAAAAAAAAAAAAAAGGAATGGATGGCCTTGTGAAAATTAACAAAGTCAGCCTTGAGCTTGTTACTTAATAATGGGTAAAAAAAACCAAACAAAACTATTAGCCTATAGCCAAGCCCTCATGCTAAAACGAGACAGAAAAGAAATCTAACAACTCAGCTGCTCTTGTGAAGCTAGCTGAAACAGCCAGGCCTTTACTCTGATTCTCCTTTTTATGACAACAAGCCCAGATTGCATCATTAAAATAATAAGAATATTGGCTGAGCCCCGGTGGTGTAAGTGGTTGAGTGCGGAACTGCAGCCCGCAGGCTTGGTGGTTCAAATCTAGTGGCGGCTCTCAGGAGGGGCACTGGGTAGCACCTACGACCACCAGAGGCAGTGATGCCCACAAAAAAAAAAAAAGTTAAAAAATTAATAATAATAATGTCAAGCAAGGGACTCAGTTCCTGAAATGTCTACTGAGACTCCCAAGTTGTCTGCCTACTTAAATAGGATAAAGGAAAAATACGTTTCTAAATCCATAATATTGAAACTTAAATTGTCAGTGTTTTATGTAGCACCATTTTACTTTAAAACGGCTTCAGTCTGACCTTAGACTTTGTGTTTCTGGAGACTTGGTTGCACAAGATGATTTTTCCAAAGAACACAAAGAAAAGGGACCTCTACTATTAGACTGGAAAGTGACTTAAGAGACCTGTGTGATCAAGGATCCAGGGTTAAAGATCATCTCAAGACAGATTGCTTGGATTAGGAGGGATAGATGGAAGATCCAGAAAGATTCCGTAAGAATTAGACTCTTTCTCACTATCAAAGGTAGAGACACGTCTGCATTTGTTGAGGTTTACTGGGCCGTGACTAGAGTGCCTTACCTGTGTAGTTGTGCAGCGGGCTTTATTCTAACAACCTTGTGTTTGCCTTACAGAGGTATATGGAAGTCAGTGGGAACCTGAGGGATTTGTATGACGATAAGGATGGGTAAGTGACCCGCACAGACAATCCAGGAATTAGTACCTCTGAGGAGGAGCCACACTTAAAGGACTGACTTTATGTTCTTTGCCCTTTGGATTTTTCCCTGGGATATAGGTTACGGAAGGAGGAGCTCAGTGCCATTTCCGGGCCCAATGAGTTTGCCGAATTCTATAACAGACTCAAGCAAATAAAGGAGTTCCACCGGAAGCATCCCAATGAGGTAAGGACCAGCTCAGACTTCTCCCCAACTCTGCCCAACAAGCGTACTAGAGGAAAACGTATACATAAATGAAGATGTGCCACGTGGATGCCCCTTCAAAAACAAAACAAAAGAATTGTCTTCGAGCTAAAAGTGCATGAGAGAGGTCGGTGTGGAGTGTGTTTGTTGGAGCACACTTGTAATAAAGTATTTAAAGGAAAGAGAACCTGAAAGAGTTCCAGAACAGACCAAATGCATCTGAAAGGCTAGCAGAGAAAGGGAGCAGAGAAACGACAGTGATAAAAATACCCAAGGAGGCTGAGCCCCGGTGGCGTAGTGTTTGTGCGCGGGACTGCGGCCCACTGGGTCGGAGGTTCAATTCCAGCTGTGGGGCTGGGCCTCCTCCTCCCACCACCGGAGAGCAGTGATGCCCCCCCCCAAAAAAAAATGCCCAAGGGAGATATAGCTAGATAGAAGGGCAGACCGAAAAAGGAAGAGACTGGAAATATCAAGAGGTCCATTAACCAAGAGAAGACAGCTTGTTCCAGCACTGGTAGAAAGATAACGAGGTAAAAGTGAGTAAGGAAGTGATTGGACGGACATGCAAGCTAAGTAAACTGAAGGAAAGCAAGTCCGTTTTACAGGAAAAACAAAATCCAAATGTTTTTACTCTGTTCATGTAAGAGATGTGCAAATGTATTAAATAAGTAGACTCACCTGGGGATATAAATGTACTGCCGCTCTGATTTGATTGATAGGAGATGTGTAAGTGACAGGGTTTTCTTTTCTTTTTTTTGGGGGGGGGGGCATCACTTTCCTCTGGTAGTCGTGGGCACGTTACCCAGTGCCACTCCTGAGAGCCACCGCTGGATTTGAACCGCCAAGCCCGCAGGCCGCAGTCCTGCACTCAACCACTTACACCACCAGGACTCAGCCCACAGGGTTTTCTTAAGTTACCCTGGTGTGTTGTCATGTGCAACAAAGCTTGGGACCCAGACACAAACGTCTGGGTGTGTTTAATCTAGGCCAGGTATGCTCAATACTTTGATTGCAATTGACCTCTTTTTTTTGGGGGGGGGGGGGGGGGGGAGGCATCATTGCCCTCTGGTGGTGGGAGTAGGAGGCCCAGCCCCACTGCTGGAATTGAACCTCCGTCCTAGTGGGCCACAGTCCCGCGCACAACCACTATGCCACCGGGGCTCAGCCCTGACCTAACTCTTAAATCTAACACTAAACCGTTTATTTTTTTAATCCCATGCAATCTTCCCACACTACATTTGTGATCGACTAGTAGATTGCAATTCACGTGTTGAGCATCCCTAATCTAGGCTGTTAATAAGTGGTTCCTCCTTTCAGAGCTTTTCATTGTTTTTTTTGGGGGGGAGGGGGACATTACTGTCCTCAGGTGGTGGGAGTAGGAGGTCCAGCCTTTGCTCCATGGAGCTGGAATTGAACCTCCATCCCAGTGGGCCGCAGTCCCGAGCACAACCACTACACCACCAGGGCTCAGCCCCATTGTCTCTCCCCCCCCCCCCCATTGTCTTTTTTATATTAGGGTTTTTGAGTATGTGTTACTTTAGCAATATTTAGATCATACCAAAAGGGGCAAAGAATAAAAGCAAAATGATTGGAAAAGAGTAGTGTGTCCCTATTGAGAAATCACTGGGAAGTAAAGCATCAGAAGCCCCACTTTCTACTGTCCACTCCGTTGACATTGCAGCTGTGATGTTCAGGAGCCTCCTAAACTCTCTGGTTTCAGATCTGTGTGCCGATGTCTGTCGAATTTGAGGAACTCCTGAAGGCTCGAGAGAATCCAAGTGAAGAGGCACAGAGTGAGTAGGCGTTAATTAGCGTTCTCCAGAGCACAGGCAGAAACGCAGACTTTGTTGCCTTTGAGTGCAGGAAAGCAGGGGTCCAGAGATTGGAGGGTACACATTTTTTTATAATTGTGATGCAGACGTATACAACAAAACATTCACCAGTTCTGTTTCCCCAATGATCTTTTTGCCAGTTCCTCGTTTGTTTTCTTTGCTGATTTCTGGTTTAGACCGATATCCAAAATTGTGTGTGGGTAGAATATTCATTGTGTGCTATCCTAGTTCAGACTCACTGGCCCGGAGAACTCAGGTCAGTTCGTGACGGGAGGATTGGGGGAGCATTTGTTGAAGAGCTGCTTTATGGAGCAAGGAGTCCACTTGAAAAGGCCAGTCCAGGAAAGTGAACCTTGGTATCTGAATCATTGCTGTCTCTGATCCCTTCAGACCTGGTGGAGTTCACAGATGAGGAAGGATATGGTCGCTACCTCGATCTCCATGACTGTTACCTCAAATACATTAACCTGAAGGCATCCGAGGTAAGATGGGACAGAAGGACTGGTCTGAAGCAGGATACTGGGCTCGGGCTGCTAGACATGAAGCGATTACAGAGTGTCTTATGTTCTAAAGAGGCAGTCTGTTATGAAACAAAACAGTATTCAACGTGAAAGTCAGCGGGACTGCAGCCCATTGGGTTGGAGGTTCAATTCCAGCTCCCAGGAGCAAAGGCTGGGCCTCCTACTCCCACCACCTGAGGGCAGTGATGCCTTAAAAAAAAAAAAAAAAAGTGAAAGTCAGATTTCTATAATGAATACACAGCACATTAGTACTTTTGTAAAACTTTAAAAAGGGGGAGGGGGGCTGAGCCCCCATAGCATGGTGGTTGAGTGCAGGACTGCGGTCCTCTGAGTTAGTGGTTCAAATCCAGCAGCAGCTTTCCAGGAGCAAGAGTGGGCCTCCCACTCCCACCAAAGGGCAGTGATGCCCACCTCCCCTCTCCTCCCCCCCCCCAAAAAAAAGGGCCAGCATTCATAATTGTTAAACACACGTTGATTTTCCTTTACTGGCCATGAGCTTAACTTACACTTTGCAAAGTTAATGGTGGGTCTGTTAGTTTTCTGAGCCCAGTGGGATTCAAACTACAGTTAAAACAGCATTTGGGGCTGAGCCCCGGTGGCGTAGTGGTTGTGCATGGGACTGCGGCCCAGTGGGACGGAGATTCAATTCCAGCAGTGGGGCTGGGCCTCCTACTCCCACCACCGGAGAGCAGTGATGCGCGCCCCCCCCAAAAAAAAACAAAAACAAAAAACACAACCAGCATTTGAGGGCTGAGCCCCGGTGGCGTAGTGGTTGTGCGCGGGACTGGGGCCCACTGGGACGGAAGTTCAATTCCAGCAGTGGGGCTGGGCCTCCTACTCCCACCACCAGGGCAGTGATGCCTTAAAAAAAGACAAACAGCATTTGAGTGATGGGAATTGAAAGTGGACAATCTTTGGATTTTTAAGGAGTACTCCATTTTGATCTCATCAACTAAAACCGCTCTTGTAATTGAGTCTTCTGCCATCTCTTTGTAGAAGCTGGACTACATCACATACCTGTCTATCTTCGACCAGTTGTTTGACATTCCAAAGGAAAGGAAGAATGCGGAGTATAAGAGGTGGGTGTTAGTAGTTCTGAAGCCTCTGCTGGATTGTTAGAAGCTTGGTCTGTATGAAGGGTTAAGCTGAGGGACATAGACCACTTCCCAGATCATTGTAGGGGGGTGGAGTATATTTGTAGTTCTGGACTCTTGGAGGATGTGTAGTTCCAAGTACCTCTGTGATCTTAGGCCCTTCCTATTCTTTGGAGTTCAAAGGAAGAACATGACACACCCTCACATTGGGACAGAAGTGAGGTGGCTGGGTCTGATGTGTAAGCAGGAAGTTAGGGTTGTGTTATTGTGCCCTGAGTAGTGATCTGTACCCCCACCTGCTGGTTTGAGGGTTTTCTTGTTACTTGAAATCTTGTATGTATGGAGTTAATTAAAATTTATGACTTTGGAATTGTGTCATGAGGGTGGAAAAAGGCAAGAAAAGGAAAAGTCAGAATTGCAGTGACATGTTTGGGGGTAGGGAGACCAATTGTGGGCTCATTTAAAAACTAGTAATACTGGAATTGAAAATAGAGTTTACAGACTTAACAACGTAGCAACTTTTGGGAAACTCTGCTTCCTCTCTTCTGCATGTTCCTGTCCAGATACCTCGAGATGCTGCTTGAGTACCTTCAAGATTACACAGACAGGGTAAAGCCCCTCCAAGACCAGAATGAACTCTTTGGGAAGATTCAGAATGACTTTGAGAAGAAGTGGGAGAACGGCACCTTTCCGGGATGGCCGGTGAGCTGCAGGGGAGGTGTGGGGGGCCTGGACTGACTTGATGGTGAGCCTCACTCTCCCTGTCAGGAGCGTTAGATGTTGAGCCCCTCAGTATCGCTTGTGGCCACGAGGTGTTCTCTGCCAGGTATGCAAGGTTTTCTCTTTGTACTTTGGAACAAGATTTGCCAGGACCCGCTTGCTATAGACCGGACCTGGGATTCTTTGCCAGCCATGCTATTGTTGCTGTGTGGTTCCTGTGGGCCCAAACCCGATCAGATGACGTTAGACAGCTCTACTGAGCCCTCAGATCATGGACCACCTGGATTTCATTTTTTCTCCCACGCCTGTACGAATTTGTTCCTCATTCATCAGTGGGCATGTGAAAGGGGCCACCTACCTGGCAGTTTAGTTGAATCTCTTATTTTCATCCTGGATCTCAATAACTGTTACCTTGTTCTTTCTGCCAGAAAGAGACCAGCAGCGCCCTGACCCATGCCGGAGCCCATCTTGACCTCTCTGCTTTCTCCTCCTGGGAGGTAGGTTTGCTCTAGCCACTGCCCTGAGCTCAGCTGCCCAGCCTTCCGAGTGACCACGAGCTCTCTTGATTTTGATGCCGTGCTTGTGTTGTGATGAAGATGCCCGTGCCTGGGGCCAGATGGAGAGAGAAAGATTCTGTAGCTGCTTGGAGAAGCGTAGGCCCACTGAGTGCGTTCAGCAGTGCTGGAAGTGAAGACAGAGGTAGCAGTGTGGCTGAGTTGACCGCCAGGCCCGTTCTTTGGCCAGGTTGAAGGGACTCCCGGGAGGTTGGCTGTGGAATGTGTACCTCTGCCGTGGCCTCTGAAGCATTCACACCCAGTCAGCAGCTTGAGGAGACCTGGGCTCGAGTACTTGCATAGGTAACGGGTCTCCTCTTTCCACAGGAGTTGGCCTCCCTGGGTCTGGACAGATTGAAATCTGCACTCTTGGCGTTAGGCCTGAAATGCGGCGGGTAAGTGGTGCTCTTTGTATCGGTGCTCCCCTGAAAGCCTGTGCCGCCCTTAGGAGCAGGAGCAGGTCTTCATCATTTCCTAACCCTGAGCTCCTCTGCTCGCCTCTCTCGTAGGACCCTGGAAGAGCGAGCCCAGCGGCTGTTCAGCACCAAAGGAAAGTCCCTGGAGTCTCTTGACACCTCCCTGTTCGCCAAAAACCCCAAGTCCAAGGGCACCAAGCGGTGAGTGTCTGCGTGGCACCTCTGTGGGTGCCTTTTTATTTTATTCTTGAGCAGAATTTTTTTTTTTTTACCACAGCAAAGATTGTAAAGCTATTTGATTGTCATTTTGTATCACAGAGATTCGGTCAGCACCCTTTTAAAAAATAGGTTATTTTATTGGGGGTTCTGACAGCTCTTATAATAATCCATACATCAGTTGTATCAAGCAATTTGTACGTATGTTGCCATCATTATTTTCTAAATACTTGCTTTCTACTGAGCCCTTGGAAAATTAACCATTTTTTAAAATATATAAATCTTCTTATTGGGGGCTTATACAACTCTTATCACGATCAGTATCGTCAGTTGTACGCAGACCACATTTGCACATTTGTCGCCATCGTCATTCTTGAAACATCCTCCTTCCACCTAGGCCCCTGGTACCAGCTCCCCATATTTCACCCCCCCATCCCTCCATGAACCTTTAACAATTTACAGATTGTCATTATTTTGTCATCGCACACTGTTTAGTGTGTCCCTTCACCCACTTCCCTGTTGTCTGTCAGTCTGCTCTTTTTCTCTGCTCATGCAGTGCCCTGGCACTGCTCATCTAAACCAGGAGCTTGCTGTCCTCAGGCCATCTCGATTCTGGGGTCTTGGGTGTTGAAGCCATGTGTAGGGCACTTCTCACCTCAGTAGAGTTTGGAAACTAGAAGTATAAATCGTTAAAAAACCGATTGGACCGGAGGATGTATACTGGTACAGATAGGAACCAGAAACACAGGGAATGCAGGACAGATGATCCCTTTAGGACCAGTGGTGAGAGTGGAGATACCAGGAGGATGGAGGGAAGGTGAAGGAGAAAGGGGGAACAAATTACAAGAAAATGCATATAACCTCAATCCTGGGGGTGGATAGCGGGGAAATGGTTGAAGGGAGACCTCGGATGCTGTAAAATATGACAAAATAATAATTTACAAATTGTCGAGGGTTCACAGGAAGGGGGAGTGGGGAGGGAAGGGAAAAATGAGCGGATATCAGGAGCTCAAGTAGAAAGCAAATGTTTTGAGAATGATGGGGAACATGTACAAAAGTGGTTGACATGATGTATGTGTGGATTGTGATAAGAGTTGTAAGTGATTAAATAGTAAAGTGATTAAATAGTAACAAGAAGAAGTTTACATTTGGCTGAGCCCCGGTGGCGTAGTGGTTGTGCGCGGGACTGCGGCCCACTGGGACGGAGGTTCAATTCCAGCAGTGGGGCTGGGCCTCCTACTCCCACCACCGGAGAGCAGTGATGCCCACCCCCCACCCCCCCCCAAAAAAAAGTTTACATTTGTTAATGACCATTGAATGTATTCATTTGCCACATAATCCCTGTAGGACTTTTTTTTCCTTCTGATTTTCACCACGCTGATTGTTAAACGGATAAAGACCCAGGCAGTGTCTAAAGTGCGCTCATTCTATCACAGTTGCTTAGCAGCAGGGCCAGCCTCTGGGCCCAGATCGGCCTGGTTCTCCAGCTCCTCGTTTGCTGGTCGGCGGTGGTGATGGGAATTTAGGGTTGCTGGCAGGTCCTAAGCTGCTCGAACGTGGTCCGAAAGGACGCTGCCGTGCTTTCTGAGAAAGCGCGCGGTGTTCTGTCAGCACATCTCAGGTGGGACAGAGCAATAGCTTTCAGGCTGCTTTCCATTTTGAATGTGGCTGGAACGATGTCCCCACATGCGGGGCAAGGTATTGGGTGGGAGAGCCTTGGAGGAATGCAACTCATTTCTTGTTTTTCATTAGAGACACTGAAAGGAACAAAGACATTGCGTTCCTCGAAGCCCAGATCTACGAGTATGTGGAGATCCTCGGGGTGAGTGAGTGCTCCACTCTGCTCGCAGCAGTCGGCGCTGGAAGGTGTGGGGGTGGGATTGATATGGACCCAATTAGGATGCGACTTGGGGCCCCGAAGACGAAAGGACTACGCATTAAACAAGTGGGGCAGGAAATGGGGTTCCTCCCGCGCCTCTCAGGGTCCATAGCCCTCGTTAGGTCATTGTTCTGTTGTCAGCTATATTCCCAAGCTTGCGACCTTTCTGTGAGACCAGAGACTTCTTTAGCAGCCTGGCATAGAGAATGGGCTCCTTCCTTGAAGTAGTATCCAGACGTGGGCCTGCGCTCCATGAGTTCACCAGGAAGCAGGCACTCAAAAGGCAGATAGGAGAAAGGCTGCTTGTGGCCTTTGGGGTCCGACATTACGCAAAGCCCTTACTGCATGTTTAGAAAGGTGTAGGACACATAGGAAGATTTGGTGCTCGTGGAATAAAGCTGGCTGTGAGCTGCTCTTCGAATCTCAGCGAGGAGCTCGGGGCTGGGGTCGTGTGGGAAAGAGCCTAACTGAGACCTTCTAGCAAGAAGGTAGGGAGAGGAGTAGGCTAACTAGACCACTTTCAGGGAAGAGAGCGTGAAAGAAAGGGCCATGCTCGTTGGAGGAGCTGGCTAGTGGCTTAGCGAGTCCTGGAGTGACCAGTTTTCCTGTGGGGTCTCTTTTAACACGCCCTAAGCCGGTCTCCTTGCAAGTGCTCAGGTGGTAGTGGAGTGGGTGGTGCAGTCACATATCTGTCACCTATCCTGAAACGTCCACATAGCTGTCGATTGCCAGGGGTGTGGCCCTTCTGCCTTGGCTAAAGGACCAGTCCATCTAGAGCGGTGGTTCTCAACCTTCCTAATGCTGCGACCCTTTAGTACAGTTTCTCATGTTGTGGTGACCCCCCCACCTTAAAAATTTTTTCCATTGCTACTTCATAATTGTAATTTTGCTACTGTTATTAATTGAACAACCCCTGTCAAAGGATCGTTCAACCCACAGCCTGAGAATCGCTGCTCTAATGACTAAGCTAACTACCTGTTGTTTTCCCCTGTTGGCACTGCTTTCAGTCAAAGGAGACTAACCAGATGGTGTCCCTTTCTAGTACTCAGTTTCTCTCTGAGCCACCCACCCAGCAGAGTCCCAGAAGCAAAAGCCCAGCTTCTCCTGAACATTACAGGGTGCCCCTTGGGCATTTCTGTTTTGACCTATAAAGTCATTCCGAACTAAGTGGAGAGCACACCACGATCTGTTGTCCACAGGGAGCCTGGTCTGTGCCAGGGTGCTCAGCAGTCTGAGTTAACTCTCTGAAGACGGCAGGGAGGATAATTTATGCCCTTGACAGAAGATGTACCTGCTGCTGCTGCTGTTGGTTTGATCTTGTGCTTGAGAGCCTTTTGCTTTCCCTGCCACAAGGTGGCACCATTCTCTGGCATTGGAGCCAGTTCCAGGCCAAATGGCTTGCATTACGTACTGTTAGGATTTTTGCTACTGTTTCACCAGTTAACACTCACTCTTGGGGCTGAGCCCCAGTGGCGTAGTGGTTGTGCGCGGGACTGCGGCCCACTGGGACGGAGGTTCAATTCCAGCAGTGGGGCTGGGCCTCCTACTCCCACCACCGGAGAGCAGTGATGCCCCCCAAAAAACAAAACAAAAACACTCACTCTTGGCAGGTATGCATTGTGCCAGGTGTGTAAGTACAATCGTGTAAGTGACTGTCTGTTGCCCTTGCAAAGGTCACCGTCTAGTTGGGGGAGACAGAGAAGATCATTGTAGTAATACGGTAGCACCGGCTGCTGGGCCCCGAGGTTGAGTTGTCTGAGTACAAAGGGAGAGAAGAGGGGCCAGTGGGGGGAACCAGCAAGTCCGAAGAGGCACAGCGCTATGAGTGGGACCTCCGCGCGTGTACTTGGGAACGAGGGAGAATCTGGTGCGGCTGAGAGTTTGGGGGAGTTAGGATTGAAATTTGGTGAGTGAGCAGCAGCAAAGGGAGGAGGGCTTCAAGTCCATGGACAAATGGAGTTCAAAGATAGGCAGTTTTTCCGTGAATTTTTGAAGCCCATGGGAGCAGTTCTGCACACCACTGAGTGTACCCCTCAAGGTGCCTTTGTAAGCAGAGGCTCTGGCAGCTGCTGGCATGGGAGGGCTCAGGACGAGTTTGAGGTGTGTATCTTGGGGAGGGCGATGGCAGTGGAAAGGAGAAGTGAGGCCTGGCTCAGGCAATCATTTCCAAACAAGACAGGTGAGATGTGGCCCTGGTGTTCTGTGGGAATCTGTGGGCTCTGGTGGATGATCTGAGTGGCAGGTGTGCTAAAGGTGTGGCTTTCTCAAATTGGGCAGGCCAGCCTGCCGACAGGCTTCTGATAGGAGGCAAGACTTTCCTGGTATGTGCTAAGAAGGAAAGCCTGACGCTTGGCCTGAGGGCTCGGGAAGGGTGAGCAGCACACGGTGGGGAAGTCCTTTTCCGCTGACTGAGCACCCTTCACGTGCCCCCGTAGGAGCAGCGCCACCTGACTCATGAAAACGTGCAGCGGAAGCAGGCCCGCACCGGGGAAGAGCGAGAGGAGGAGGAGGAGGAGCAGATCAGTGAGAGCGAAAGTGAAGACGAAGAGAACGAGATCATTTACAACCCCAAGAACCTGCCGCTCGGCTGGGATGGCAAAGTAGGTCCAGGTCCTGCCACCAATTGCTTCTCCCCCTCCCCACTCCCCGCCACCCCCTCCTCCCACGCCTGAGACTAGCAGCTGTGCAATCCTCAGCAGACAGTCGTGTCTAATACCACTTTTCACCTGATGTCTTTCAGCCCATTCCTTATTGGCTGTATAAGCTCCACGGTCTAAACATCAACTACAACTGTGAGATCTGTGGAAACTACACCTACCGCGGGCCCAAGGCCTTCCAGCGGCACTTTGCTGTAAGTAATTCAGAGCTGGTTCTCTTGGCACTTGAAGTATGAGGCGCCACTTTCAGGAGCGGTGATGGTCACCTGAGAGGAGGGCTGGTATTCAGAACCCAAGGGGATCTATCACAGGGAGCAGATCTGAAATCCCGCATCTAGCACTAAGACTGGCCCTGAAGAATTCCTTCTGCTTAATTGAACCTCATTGCCATTTCCTCTCACTTGTTCTTGAACTTCTTTTTAACCAGCATCTTAGTTTTCCAAATTGGGCAATACCTCTTTCCTATGGGGTGCCAGAGTGATCTAGGGGGCATACTAGGGGGTATACAAAACAGATTCCTACCCTTGATCACACATTAGGGGTTACAGTCCAGAAGTTTTTTATATTCTCAGCAGGTGGTTGGGGTGAGAGACCAATAAGCTTGGGGTGGACGAGGTTGCTAACTGCTTTCCTCTAAGACTTAGATGACTTCTTGCCTTACCGATGAAAAGAAACAGTGGGTTGACGACATCACGTCGTCCTTGGGACAGTTGTCTAGGGGGGCCTCTAGGATGGGAGCACACTGCTTTGTTTCTACCTTCAGTTCTTAGGACTTGGAGGACATTTTTTTTTTTTATTTTTTGGGGGGGGCATCACTGCTCTCTGGTGGTGGGAGTAGGGGGGCCCAGCCCCACTGCTGGAATTGAACCTCCATCCCAGTGGGCCGCAGTCCCGCGCACAACCACTACGCCACCGGGGCTCAGCCTTGGAGGACATTTTTATACATTGGAGAAGATTTACTAGTCCTCGAACTGCAATGTCTATGAACTTTCCTCTGTCCATCCTATCAAACATCGTTGGTTTACCCTGGCTGTTTCTCGCTCAGCCCTTGAGTGGCCTCTGAATTTTTTTTCCAACATGGCCTTCATAGTTGTGAGACACCGCCTAGGACAGAACCCTGGCCACGTGTCGTCCTCTGCCGTTACGTCAGTCTCTCCCGCTCTTTCCCCTCACAGCTCTCACATCCTATATCCCATAGTCTTCTTTCCTTATAAAGGTGACACTCAACGCCAGTAGGACACACATGTAGTTACTTGTGCAGGTTGGGCGTTGTGTATAGGCTGCAGGCTCTCCCTCTGCAAGGAAGCCACTGGTAAAAGTTGGGTTTTCTGTGATTCTGACCCAAAGTTAGTTTCTGGTGGGAGGGGGGAGAAGACTGGATGTGGGTCCTATACATTGGCTCGAGTAGTAAACGGGTCACAGTGTAGTGTTTATTGGAAATACAAAGTATTTGCCAGCATCTGCCCCCAGAAGGCGGCCTTGCAGTCAGGGGGTGTGTGTGATTAGAGTGGGTTTAATGCATCATGTCCAGCGATCCCCGTGTCACCTTACGTTTTGGTGTCTCTCTCTTCCCAGGAATGGCGTCATGCTCATGGCATGAGATGTTTGGGGATCCCAAACACCGCGCACTTTGCTAATGTGACACAGATCGAAGATGCCGTCTCCTGTAAGTCAGCTGCATTGTTCCCTAGGCCAGACTAAGTGTCCTGGCCCACAAGAGCAGTAGGTTGTGGGCATGTCAGAACTAGGACACCGTGGTGTTGTCAGGTTCCTACGCCAAGCGGCCTGTGTCCATTAGGACCAAACACCACGCGCTCCTGTGCCGCCGAGCCCATTGCTGTAACCGCGGTGTCGCTCCAGCTGGTCCAGTGTGGTGGTTTTCCTGCCCCGTACCAAAGGTGATGTCATTTTCCAGGGAACATGTCTAAAATATGTGAGACGAAGTTGCGCCCTCTAAGGAACATTCTGGCTATACTTCTGCCAAGACAGCTGTTCTTTTGGCACCATGATTCAAATACACCCCTCCTCCTTCAGGCTCCCTACTCATTGTCCATCTGTGACGTGCATATAAGGCAGTTGAAAGTGCCATGGCTTGAGTCAGGTACAGCTTAGTCCTTAAGTAACCCCCTTGCTTTTCAACACTGAAGGGTTGAAAAGAGGTCTCATGCTGGAATTTTCCGCAGTGCCTCGTTTGGTCACTTGAATGTTGCTTCTGTGAGCGTTGATTGTGGATCCCAAGCAAGATGCAATCTTTGCCACTTTCAGTCCTTTCTCTATTGGTCATGCATAATGTTACTCATATCTTGGTCCACTGGTGAGGATTTTTAGTGTTTTCGCATTGAGCTGCCCTCTATACTGAAGGTCAGTCACCACCTTTGATCTTCATCAGGAAGTGCTTCAAGTTCTTCTCACTTTCCTCCAGCAAGGTTGTGTCATCTACAGCCTTCTCTGACTAAATCATCTCTTCATTTGCCTCAGGTACTCTGTCACTAAGAGCAAGTGTCGGAGTCTCTTCTGACATCCACTTACAGCTGATCTGGAAATCACAGCAGGTGTACTCAAGGCCATGTGTTTGCTCTCATGGGCTGCACGTTTTCATTTTCTCTGAACCTCACGTGAGCAATGAGGGGCTGTCACACAGTCAGCTCCAGGCCAAGTTTTAGTTACTGATATGGGACTTCTCCGTAAGGTCTTCCCACCTATGTAGTTCATTTGATTTCTGTGAGAAGAGATGATGGAGAAGCTCAGATCATTAAATAAAATAAGGCCAGGGGCTACCTGTGAAGCACACACCATCAGTGGATTGTATTCAAGTTCTGGTTAAAACTGAAAACCACTAAGACATGTCCAGAAGAGGTACAGCGAGACCATGAACATGTCGAGCTGAATGTGGAGGCCATCTCAAGCGTAAGCTTGATACATCACACGCCGAGAAGAGAAGGCCAGATGGATTGAATTGTGAGGTGACACCCGACATGGAAAGGTCTAGAAGGTCTCTAGTCTGTGAGGAAACATCTGCCCGGCAGGACCATACTGTGAAGGCACAACACTGTCATGTTGGTAAATCTGGCAGGAGATAATCAGGCGGTTGCAGCACTACATCGATCATAGGGAGCTAAAATTCAAGCTGGGTTCAGAACAGAGCGGGCAGTGCAGAATATCCTGGTTGATGAGGGATGGACCTGGTGTGGAAGCAGAGAACACCAGAAACAGTTCCTTGTGTGTGTTGCACACACAAAGACATTTGATACTGCAGATCATCACACACTGAATGGTGTGCTGGATCATGCTCATAGGGAACCTGATGGTCTGAGGGAGGGACTTTCGAACAGAACAAAGAACACGGAACACCCGCAAGCAGAGCAAGTCAACAGGGACCAATCCGTGAGGAACACTGGTGACGGATGGCGCAGCAAGGTTTGGGGAAAGCTGATTGACAGACAGCATGTGGCCGGAAGATGACAACCTTGCGTACTGAAAGCCAGAAGGACTTGACCCGCTTACTGATAGATAACAAAGATCAAAGCCTTGAGCATGGATTACAGCTGAATGTCCAGGAGGCAAAAATATCGAAATACATGACATTAAAAGGGTTAAAGTTGTGGGCTTAATTTTTCTTGATTCCTGCACACATTGCTCCTCAAAGCAACAGTCAAGAAATCATACAGTGTATTGCATCAGACGGATCTGCACAAGACCTCCTTAAAGTCTTAAAGCCCCAGATGTTACTTGGAGGACAAAAGTGTGTGCGTCCAAAGGCATGATATCTTAAATATGCATTCTAAAGCTAAACCATGAATAATCACTGCCCTCTGATGGGAGTGGGAGCCCCAGCCTTGCTCCTGGAGAGCTACTGCTGGATTTTGAACCGCCAACCCTGTGGGCCGCAGTCCCACACTCAACCACTACGCCACCGGGACTCAGCCCTTGTTTTGTTTTTTGTTTTTTAATTGCTCTGAGGGTTCTTTTAATGCGCCACAGCATTTTTTCTTCGAAGAAAATACCATATCAGCTTTCCAATTCTGTGGTTTTTAAATGCTTTTCTTGTTTAACTCATCAGACTGAAATGACCAAGCCAGCGATTCTGTCAGGGTCTTACCCTGGTCCATCTAGCAAGCCTTTAAATGTTTACTTCTGGGTCTGAAGACTTTGGCTAATTCTAAGCAAATTACTAAGAAAAAAATGGAGGGGCACACATAACACACACAAAAACCCTATTTGCTGGGCTGTGCATATCAGGAACGGATCTAAGAACTTTGACCTCCGTCACCTCTGTTTCTGAGGCCTCAGTGTTCTCATTAGACGTACTTTACCACATGTAAAGGGGATCCTCCTTGATGAGAAGCATGAAAGCACCTAGGAGTCAGAGGTGAGACCTTGTCGGTGTGGGTGAAGACTGTCTTACCATCTGTCCTCCCAGCAGCAGGCCTGAGTTCTCCAAGCAATTCATGCTGCCAGTGTATCTCCCTGGTTCCATTGATAGGGATTCTAGTCATTCCTACCCTGAGGTTTTGTCTGGTCTCAGGCCTGCTTTCCCTTTTTGTCTCCAGTGGAGATTTTGGAATTGGTTGGTGGGGGTTTTGTATATAATGTCTCCAGTAACTGTTGAGTCATATTCTTAGTCTCTTTGGCCATGTTTTTGCATATCTCTGTCTCTGGAATCTGGAAATGCAGTCTGCAGTCTCTCCCTTTCTCCCCTCCATTCTCTCTGTGAATTCCATTTTCCCACCAACTTTGGGGAGCCCCATTGTCCTACAGCCTTTAAGACAACCGGGTGCCCCATCCCCAGATACCCACGGGCGCTTCACAGGGAGCATCGTCTGTCAGTCCTAGAAAGCGCTTGTGTATTGAATCGAGTCTGCTTTCACCGTAAAGCAGACACTGGTAGTTTGCCATCCAGGAGTTTTGCCTGCGGGTGACCTGGGACCCAGCTCCATCTCCTGGCCAGCAGTGCTCCTCCAGGCACACTCTGCTCCCGGGAGGCTGGGAGAGGGCGGGGGGTGCAGGGCCAGTCCCCAGTGGGGGCTCAGCAATCCTGACAGCTGCTTGTATGTCTCCTGCAGTGTGGGCCAAGCTGAAGCTGCAGAAGGCCTCGGAGCGGTGGCAGCCTGACACGGAGGTGGGTACCACTTGGGGGTGAGGGCGCTGGGACACGGGCAGTGATAACTCCGCTCCGAGTGATGGGGCGCTTCTCCACAGAGGAGAGAAGAAAGGGGGTGGCTTGGTGATAGTGGTAGCTGGTGTGGCCTGACAGTACCAACAGCCTGGCTGTGGACGTGTGGGTCCCTGATAGTTAAAATGTCGGGGGTTTGACCCCTGTGTCATAAGCTGGACCGGGTTGTCTCATCCTATTGAAACGTCTTTAAGTGGTGACTAGGGGTACCTGGGCTAGAGTCCTTTTCATGCTTGAGGGACTGTCCACTGTGAGCAGACCCTCTGGTGGAAGGGGTGGGCTGGCCCCTTTGGCAGACTGGACAGCAGGTTTGGTGACAGGCTGGGCTGCCTGGGTCAGTACTAGCAGCTCTCCCTGAAGCCCAGACGTGGACACCAGGTTCCCTGTCCTGGGGTCAGTGGTGTTCTGCACCAGACCCTTAGCCAGCCCTGATGGGGAGTGGACATCAGCAGAGCAGGGAGACTGGCGCAGAGCTGGCCTGTGGGAAGGCCCAGTCCCTCAGTTTCCCCATCCCCGTCTTGACCAGAAACTTGGAAATTGTGAGAACAGAGTCTAGACCGGTCTTTCTCCACTGTGGCTCCTCATCTGAAACACAGGCCATTGGGATGGACTCTTCCCCACCCCCCTTTTCCCCCCATCTTCCAAGGCTGGGTGGTAACTTCTCCCCATGGGCCTTTAGATCCCTGGGAGAACAGCCCCTGCTGGGTGGTAGTCTCCAGTCGAGTGGGATTCTCCCTCCGGCGGCAGCAGCAGCAGCAGCAGCGGGACACCAGGTGGGAAGGGCCGTCTGGGAGAGCCACGATATGCCTGGGCTGTGACTCAGGCCAGAATGAGCCCAGGTGCCCAGTGCTGCTCTCATGCATTCCCCCGGGTGTGACTGATGGCATGTCCCTTCTTCTGCAGGAGGAGTATGAAGACTCCAGCGGGAATGTGGTGAATAAGAAGACGTATGAGGATCTGAAGAGACAAGGACTGCTCTGACGGGGCTTCCCGCCGTTTTTTATAACAAGCGATTCTGTCACAAAATACAGCCAGCATTTGTTGTGATGGGTCTTGTTCTGAAGCTTGGTCCCTGGGCTGATTCCACACTCCAACCCCTTCCATCCTGATCCCACCCGCTGCCTGTCTCGCCGACTTCGGGCAGCCCAGGCTGGGCTGGGAAGCACCTTTCTGCTCCTGTGTTCAGTCAGCTTGACTAAGCTGAGCCCCTCTCCCTTCCCCGTGTGCCCCCATCGCCCTGGGGAGCAGGGCCTGGAGGAGCCAGCCCACTCGAAGCAGCTTCACCTGCGGCTGGTTCTGAAGGGGCATTTGTGTCTCTTTCCTCTATAAAATCCTCGTGTGTCAGGTCTTTTTCTACTCACGGCAGTCCTGAAGGGGAGAGTGGAACTGACCCCTCCCTCCGTAGGTTTCCAGTGGAGGAGCTGAGGAGGGGCGGGGTTCATCGCCAACCTGAACCACTACACTCACAGGGCTGTATTTGCAGAGGTGGCTACTAATCTGTCCTTATTCCAGTGAACTGTGTCCCAGAACAGCCTTGAGAGAACTTGGGGCTTCACTTGTCCCAGCGAAGACTTCTCTTGTTCACTTAGGACATTCCCTCGTTCTCATATTCTATTAGTACTTTCTATGTTCAAGACACAGGTGTGCACCCCCTGTTAGGTGGAAGCGAGAAAGCCGCAGGAGCCGGCAGAAAGGAGGGGCGTCAGCAACCAAGGTGACGAGCCGGCAGGAAGCATGTAAGCGGCGGCTCTAGGCAGCCTTGAGGTAGAAGTATTCGCAGTGATGCGGGCAGGTGCACATTAGGAGTGGGTCTCCTCGGAGTGACCCGTCCAGCACTCGACCTTTTTGGGTCCAAGAGTTCTTTTGGACATAGAAAGACAACTGCTGACTTTCTGTCTAGAAAAATGTACACACAGACACTTGGCACATAATTTCAGGGGTCCATGAATGTTACAAGTCCATGGTTGGTTTCTGGGTTAGGAATGGCTTTGGACTAGGGCTTCGGCTGATTCCATCGTGGACAATGAAATGAAACTGGAAGAGACCTAGTTTTTACAATGGGGTGGTCTGGCGTGATAATCGGAACAGGAGGATCTATGGGTCACAGTCCTGGAATGAACCTTGGGAGACGTCGAGTGAGTCCAGTCAGGAGGTGATTCAGAGATTGGGTTCCTGCCAGGACTGGAGCGCTACACACTGTCAAAGCGGCATAGTCGACGGCGGCTTTGAGCCTGATGTCAGAGGAACATCACAGGTCCGGTAGGTGCAATTGTACAGCGATGATAAAGATTAAAGTCAGAAAGCATGAGAGTAATATGGAGTCAGACACAGTCTGGTAGCATGCTCGCCTCGGGCTTGTTGGAAGGTCCACATGGAGAGGCCAGGAGGAGAAGGTATGGGGAGAGGGAACAGGGAGGTGCAGGGGGAAGAGAGAGCTCCTTTATTCTCACCAAGGCTCATCAATCTTTGGGGGACGTGCAAGCTCCCTAATTACAGGTAAGGACATAATGCACTGGAAAGGGTTGTGCTATCAGTAATACAGTGATGGGAGGGTGATTCGGGCACACACGTTAGAAAAGGTGGAAGGAGGGTAAAATGAGTGGACCCTAGACTTGTAATGACAGCCTAACTTTGGATGATGTCACAGCACAGGTTTGGCTTGCTCTCTGGTTCTTCGCAAAGATCAATAACAGCGTGTGAACCCCGCCTGCTGGGACCAGTCTGGTGGTAACAGGCTTCAGGGAGAGGTGACATTGTGATGTTGCAGCAGTGGATGGGCCCAGCCAGACAAGACTAGAAGCATCTGATCCTGGGAGGAGACAATCTGGGGAAAAGTCTCATATTCCTCCTACAGCCTGACACTGATTTTGCACTGCTGTCCAGAAATTCAATCTGTGAAGCAACTCGCACATGGTGACGTTGCTAATGGCGCCAGCACCATATCTTTTGTGCTTCCTGCTATCACTCCTGTTCACCTGTTTTTAAGATTTAGGTCTGTGCTGGCAGTTATGTCCTCAGCCGTGACTGACCTAGGAAGAACTGGCTTGATGTCTGATCTAGACAGGTGTCAACCGCTGCCCGGGCTCCTGCTGAGAGCAGGAGGTTGCGCTGGCTCAACAAGGAGCGAAGCTTGGCCATCAGGGGAGAAGACAACCCCTGCCCAGCCACGCAGAAACATTTGAGTAGTTCCTGGGACTGAACCCAGGGGAGATCTTGGATGAATTTCCCAGGAGCAGAGTCTCAACTTCCCACCCCAAAGGAATAACCCTATGGCCATCCTGAACCAGTCATCTCTTTCTATTCCACTTCCCTTCTCCCCTCCCTGGGCTCAACTTGTGGCATGCTGGGAAGGTACCCAATTTGTCATCCAGGCAGTTCTCAGAAATTCCTCCTCCCTGTGCAGTATTTTTTTACATTCTTGGTGTTAGGATTTACTTTATTCCTACAGATGTATGTGTTGCAAATCCTGCAATAGTGATCCTTGAATAGATGCCCAGGATGAACAGATGTGGGTCTTGGGATTATACTCAGAAATCTACCGTGTTAGCCCAGGAAATAAGACACACCCTTGCAGAGCCCCGGTGGTGTGGTGGTTGTGTGGGGACTGCAGCCCTCTGGGACGGAGCTTCAATTCCAGCAGTGGGGCCGGGCCGCCTGCTCCCACTTTTCCCGTACATATGCGTGTTTATGAATTTGTTTCTCTAGTACAGTATGCCACCGGGGCTCAGCTCTGACGGGCAGCCCTTTTCATCTGCCCATCATGACATGCTATCTTGCAGGTGACCAGAGGTGCAGGTAGCCCCATCAAAGTTGGCTCCCCTGTCAGGACACGGTCGTTCTGCGCGTGAGGCAAATGGAGGCATGGAGGGGGACAAAGTGACAGTGAAAAAACGTGACAAAAGTCTCAGGGTGTGGATGTACAGCACATCCCCAGGGTAGGATATTCAATTTAAGGACAACACCTACTTCAAGTTACACAAATTTGCCTTCGCTTTGAAATGATTGAACCAACCTCTACTGGCAACAGACTCTTCATCACAATCACCTTAACTTATGCATGTAACATAAGACTTAAAACCTTTTTCTTAAAGTGAAGCTTTCACTGAGTGAAGCTAGATAAGAACACGTGTACTTGTGGTACTTACCTACAACTTGAACACAATGCAATTGGCTATTGAAAATACAATTATTGGAACAAAGGAGTGAACCCAGACGACCCACCCACTGCCATCACATACAACGGTCTCCAAGGTTGTACATTCCTGTGGGAGCAGGCAGCGAGCAGTGGGCTTGAACCGCTTGTCTTGTGTTTAGCAAGCTCACCTTTACCCATCAGCACCCCCGGGTTTCTAAGAAAGTGAAGACAGGCATTTTAGGAAACCATCCAAAGGCGTAATGGACCATGCAAACTGTAATCTCCCCGTGCCTGAAAACAGACCTAGATGATTCCTAAGTCCCACTTCTGACCTCCCTGGTCCTGATCACAGTATAAGGTTCTGAACAGGACAGGAGCAAAATAGAGAACAACACAAAGTCCCGAGGCAGACCCGACGGGTGTGATGGACATGGGCGGAACCCGAGACCATGGCCTTTAGAAACCGTTCAACTTGGAACTGAGCTCAAGTCTACGGAGCACCTTTCAGCCAGACAATATCCAACCAGACGCCGAACACTGCCCTCGTGTCTATTCCCACTCACCCGGAGCCTGAAGGACAGCAGACCTGCCTGCTTCTAGTCGTCTCTGGGACCGTCACTCTTCATGGGCGCAAACCGCCTCATCTTTCTCCCCAGGAAGTGCTGGAGTACTTGCAGTTAGCAGTCCAACGCTTAGCCCACGACGGCGCCAGGGCTCCTTTGTCAAACAGCAGGCGGCCTTTACCATGGACAGTGACACCAGGGAGGGTCCGACTCCTCAGAACCATCAGCCCTGTGAGACCCAATAGGCAGCCTTTACCCACAAACAAGCCCTGCGCAGAGACGAGGAAGGAGCAGGGCAAAAGGACTGGGCAAGAAGAGGGCAGAGTGCGTTCACACGGACAGCTACAGTCGCGACGTCACCAAGCAAGATGTGTGTGCTGGTTGAGCGGAACAGTAACCTGCTCTGAGAACTTACTCCCCAAACACTAGCAAATGTTTGCTTTTCATTCAAAGATCTTTTTTTTTTTTTTTTTTTTTTGGGCATCACTGCTCTCCGGTGGTGGGAGTAGGAGGCCCAGCCCCACTGCTGGAATTGAACCTCCATCCAAGTGGGCCGCAGTCCCGCGCACAACCATTACGCCGCCGGGGCTCAGCCCCAAAGATCATTTTATTGACGGCTCTTGCCGCTCTCATAATCATCCACACATCAATTGTATCAAGCATACTTGTACTTAGATTGCCGTCATTATTTTCTAGACATTTACTTTCTCCATGAGCCCTTGGTATCTGCTCCTCTTTTTTCCCCTCCCCCTCCTATCCTGGTGACCCCTTGATGAATTATAAATTATTATTTTCACATCTTTTTTTTTTTTTCATACCAACCGCTGTCTCCCTTCCCCCATGTGTTTTTTAATCAAATGAAAAGAGCAAGGGCTGGGTCTAGTTAGTGATCCTAGGACCGCTTTGTAAGTCAGTTTGAGAATAGGACTTCTTTTTTTTTAGGCATCACTGCCCTCTGGTGGTGGGAGTAGCAGGCCCAGCCTTTGCTCCCGTGGAGCTGGAATGGAAGCTCCATCCCAGTGGGCCGCAGTCCCGAGCACAACCACTAGGCCACCGGGGCTCAGCCCAGAATAGGACTTCTTTAGCTAAACTAGGGAAGCCCTGGTGCCATAGGCTGCTAACCACAAGGTCAAGGTCGGCTGTTTGAAACCACCAACTGCTGCTTGGGAGAAGCGTGAGACTTCGTACTCCTGTGAATAGCTGTGGTCTCAGAAGCCCACAGGGGCAGTTCTCCCCTGTCCAATGGGGTCACTGTAAGGCAGGATTGACTTGATGGCCTCGAGTTGGTGTAAGTTACACTAGTGAGGTTGGTGTCAACATCTGTGGGACGACACAATGGAGAAACTCCATCAGCAGCTGAAACCAGGTCAGGGGTGGACTGTGAAACAAGCCATCAATCTCTCAGGTTTAAGTTCAAGATAAAGTTGAAGAAGATTAAAACAAGTCCATGGGAGCCAAAATCGGACCTTGAGTCTATCCCACCTGAATTTCGAGACTTTCTCGAGGACAGATTTGATGCCTTGAACACTCATGACAGAAGGTCTGATGGGCTGTGGGAGGGGATGGAGACCATCATTCATGAAGAAATCAAGTCATTCGAGAAACAGGAAAGAAAGAGAAAATGAAATTGGATATCAGAAGAGACTGAGACTATTCTTAATCAGAGTGGCTACGGCGAATGGAGGAAGGGATGGAGTCCAGGAGAAGAGAAGATTTCAAAGGGCAGCCGGAGAAGACAAAGGCAAATATTTTAATGAGATGTGCCAGGACCTAGCATTGGAAAACCAGCAAGGAAGCACACACTCGGCATATCTGGAACGGAGAGAACAAACAAATGCCAACCTTGAGGTGCAGGCTTGAATGATTCTATGGGCAAAATATGTAATGATGCAGGGGAGCATCTGCAAGAGCCCCTACTGATGGGGCGGGGGGGGGGGGGGGGATGAGCTGGTGCCAAGGGCGCAAGTAGAAAAGAAAGCGTTCGAAAATGATAATGGCAACAAATGTACAAATGTGCTTGACACATGGGTGGATTGTGATAAGAGCTGTAAGAGCCCTGCTCCCCACAAGAAAACGATTTAAAAAGAGAGAGAAGATGGAAGGAATACACGGTGCCAAGAAAAACTAGTCAACAGTCTACCATTTCAGGAGGTAGTTGTTTGTTTGTTTTTTTTTTGGGGGGGAGGGCATCACTGCCCTCAGGTGGTGGGAGGAGGAGGCCCAGCCCCACTGCTGGAATTGAACCTCCGTCCCAGTGGGCCGCAGTCCCGCGCACAACCACTACACTACCGGGGCTCAGCCTCAGGAGGCAGTTTTAGGAGCAAAAGCTAACGGTGCCGAAGGAAGAAGTTCAAACTGCGCTGAATGCATTAGCCCAAAACAAGGCTGCAGGAAGTGACGGAATGCCTGGTGCTGACGAAGCACCAGAAGCACTCACTCGTCCATGTCAGGAAATTTGGAAGACAGCTACCTGGCCAACTGCCTGGAAGAGACCCATACTTCTGCCCCTTCCAAAGAAAGGTGACCCATAGAGTGCTCAAACTATAGAACAGTAACTTTTACATCACACCCAAATAAAGTTTTGCTTAAGATTATTTAACAACGGTTGCAACAGCACACTGACAAGAACTACCAAAAGCTCAAGCCAGTTCCAAGAGAGGATGTGGAACAAGGAAGATCAGTGCTAATGGCAGATGGATCTTGGCTCAACGCAGAGAATACCAGAAAGATGTCTCTTTGTGTTTCATTGACTATGCAAAGGCATTTGACTGTGTGGAGCATCATAAACGTTGGACAATCTTGAGAAGAATGGGAATTCTTTAATAATTTCACTGGAGTTCCAGAATTCCAATGGTTGCCAGAGTACTGCTTTCCTCGGAGGTAGCCATCCCCAGGCAGGAGCCCCAACCCTTCAGGGACCCTGTGACCAATCCTGACCCAGGTCTCCTGCTGGCTCTGAGAACTGCCTTACCCAACCCCACCTCATTTGCTTTCCTTTTCCACCTGCCAGTCCTCCTGCTGGTCTAACTGGTAGTCCAGAATCCAGCTGCTGCCCTGGTGGGAAGTCCCCTGCCCCTGCCCCTGTCCAGACACAGCATGTAATGGCAAGAAGAACCTCCCCAGGCTGTCCCCATGAGAACGGGCCCTGCTGCAGACACACCAGGCACAGTGAACATTCAGGGAGCGGGAGCACCGCTTTCAGGGGATTGGGTGGAAGCGTCTCTGGGGCTCTAGGCTGAATGATAGTCTGTGCTGAAGGGGTGTGGGAGGGGGCGTACCCTTTGAACTCAGGAAGAGATGGGAGGGGAAGGGGCCCTGCCCCTTGGGTCTGCAATTTGCAACTCCTCCCCAGCTCTGCCTGCTGTACCCACCAGACAAGAACGTTGAGCCTTACCAAGGTACGGGGTTCCGATACTAAACGCTGGCCTTGGACAGGTCCCCAGACCGGAGCTCCGGTCTCATCGGCCCCCCAGTTCTGAGCTCTCACTTCTCTACCTCCCTAGCTCATCCTTTATCTTTGAGGAGCACGTTGCCTACCCTGCCAAATCCTCCCTCTTTATCTTCAGTGCTCCACCCCTCCAAATCCCCTCTGCCTCCCCCATCACCTCTCCCCTCCCCACCCTTCTCCTTGGCCCACCTTGCCAGTGCTTCCCTCTCACCCACTCAGCAAAGGTGCCCAGAGCCAGGCTCCTGCCCTTGTCCTGCGGGCCGGGTGGCAGGCAGAGCAGGGAGCTTCAGGCATAGCCACTGGAGCTGCCTTCTTTTGGCAGGGAGTTTGCACTCTGTAGAGGAAGTGCCCCCAGCAGAGCTGTCCCAGACCTAGGCCACTGGACTCTCCCAGAAGACAAGCTGCAGCCCACTCTACCCGGTGGCAAGGACCTCACCAGCCTCCAAGGAGAACATGAGTGACTCGCTCACACCTGTGTCCTGGGGGTGGGGACCAGGACGTTGTAGGACAGACTACTGCAGTTGTACTTAGTTTATGTGGGACACCTTGTCATGGATCCCCCTCTTGATATTGTCTGCTTTGTTATCTATTGAGACCTTCTTTGTTTTGTTGTCATTGTTTGCAGACTGTCTTGATTCGGTATGAATTGCTATACGTGAAACCCAGGGTGAGTAAACCTAGACAGATGGTATCTAGATTAATCAACTCGAAGGGCCCTGACGGGGTGGGAAGCCACCCTCCATGAGTATGAGGTAGAAGAAACATCCTGGCATTGATTGGTTGCACATTCTTCTGAATGTGATGGCACTATTAGAATGTGTGGTCTATGAATTACGTGCCAGTGAAGTTATTAAAACTAAACAAAAAAAAATTTTTTTTTGGGGGGGGGCATCACTGCTCTCCGGTGGTGGGAGTAGGAGGCCCAGCCCCACTGCTGGAATTGAACCTCCGTCCCAGTGGGCCGCAGTCCCACGCACAACCACTACGCCACCGGGGCTCAGCCCTTTCCTGGCATTTTCAATGCCACTGCCGCACCCACCAAGGGTTGAGAGGGAGCCTCCTCTCACATGCAGGAAGCTTTGCAAACTCGCTTCCCTGATGACAATGTCTCCTTGCATCTTGATCTTTGGTAATCATCGTCTTGACCAATGGAAGAATGGCAAACTAAAGGATGAGGTCCGCGCAATGGACCACCATGCAACGCTCAAGAAGAAAGATGAATCTGCCAACGCTTTCACCACGCAGATGGATAGACCCGGAGGAGGACATTGTACTGAGGGAAAGGAGGTAATAACAAAGGACAAATGTTAAAAGCAAGCTAACAACAACATGAAGGGCAAATGTTACATGAGATCACTATGGTAAGTGCAGAAGGGGGACTAGAGCCCCGGTGGTGCGGTGGTTGAGTGTGGGACTGCGGTCCTCAGGGCTGGCAGTTCAAATCCAGCAGCAGCTCTCCAGGAGCAAGGCCGGGCCTCCCACTCCCACCAGAAGGCAGTGATGCCCCCCCCCCCTCAAAAAAAGAAGTCCAGAAGAGGTTTCCACACAAAAAGAACATCTTTGATGGGTAGTGGAGATGAAGCAGGAAGGGAGGCTAAACTTCTGGCTAGAGAGTCAACGGGTGCTAACTTGCCGTGGAAGTTACATTATCGTCTGTGAACTTGTGAAGGGGCGGAGGCTAGCCTGTCAATCAAGTCGCAGTTTGATGAGCCCACGTGGAGATGCAACAGAGATAAATAGCTGACTGGCCAGATACCCCCCCTCTCCCTGGGAGACATTCCTGTAGATAGGACGCTTGGAGCTTCGCTGAAGGAGTCAGAGCCCTGGAGCTGGAGGAGCCTCGTGGAAACCCACACGTTAGTGGATGTGCTGCATGAGGCTGAAGAGGAATTTTTTTTTTGGGGGGGGGGGTTGGCCATCACTGTCCTTTGGTGCTCGTGGGAGCTACCCAGCCTTGCTCCTGGAGAGCTGCCATTGGATTTCAACCACCAAGCCAGTGGGCCGCAGTCCCACACTCAACCACTATGCCACCGGGGCTCAGCCCCGAAGAGAATTTGTTTTTAATTAAATACTTTTTTTTTTGAGGGCATCACTGCTCTCTGGTGGTGGGAGTAGGAGGCCCAGCCCCACTGCTGGAATTGAACCTCCGTCCCAGTGGGCCGCAGTCCCGCACACAACAACTACACCACCATGGCTCAGCCCCTAATTAAATACTTTTTTTTTCCTAATTAAATACTTTTATTGGGGTTTTTACATCTCATCATCATCCATACTTTCATCCATTGTGTCAAGCACATTTGCACAAAGGTCACCACCATCTTTTCTTTTTTTTTTTGCCATCATCATTTTCAAAGAATCCTCTTCCTACTTGAGCCCCTGATATCAGCTCCCCATTTCTTCCCCCTCCCTCCCCGGCCCACCCTCTTTCATGAACTCTTGATCAGTTAAAGATTAATTTTTTCCATATTCTACATTGCCCCTGAAGAGGGATTTAAAGACGGGCATTGAACATATGGGTTAATATCGGACTTATGGACTTGATCTGAACTGGACTTGGGTGTTATCTCAATATGCAAGTTTTCTAGTCTATAAAGATCTTTCTTGGGCTGAGCCCAAGGGGTTGAGTGCGGGACTGCGGTCCGCGGGCTTGGCGGTTCAAATCCAGCAGCGGCTCTCAGGAGCAGCACTGGGTAGCGCCCACGACCACCAGAGGCAGTGATGCCCCAAAATAAAGCTCTTTCTTAGACACACACGAGTGTCTCTGAGCTTGTTTCTGCAGTCCACCCGCACCAACACACTTGGGCGAAGGGGAAAACCATCTACCCAAAGACTGAGGGCAGCAACCATTTAGGAGGGTTCCTCCCTGTTTCCTGCAGACACTGTCCCGCCAGAAGGAGGCAGATGCTCAGACAGACAGGTCTGAAAAACCCAACCAAGCCCCCTACGTAGCGTCCTTGCTGACTCAGAATGACCCCCGGGGGCTTTCCAAGACTGTCCGAGACTGCTTATGGGAGTCTTTCTCTGGGGAGCTGCTGGAGATTCCCACCTGACCACCCTACAGATCGGGACCCAGCTGGTCACCCCTGCACCACCAGGGCTTCGGGCAGACAGAGACGGTGGCAGTCACTGCGTGGTGTCCATTTCAGCACTGGGAGTGGAGGGGTGGAGTCTAGCCTGTCCATCTGGAGATAGCCAATGAGACCTCTGTGTGGGCGTGGCTTTCTCCTGAGAATTCGGGGAAATCTGGCCATTGTTTCCTCCTTGGAGATGAGAGACTCACTACTCAGTCCCTTGGAGACGCTCTCCCAACAAGACACATGGCAACATGCTGATAGACCCTGAGCCCTGGAAACTGGAGGAGCCTCCTGCCAGCGCTGAGAGGCTTGAGAAGCCACAGAGAGGCCCTGCCAGCGCTGAGATGCTTCTACCACCACTAGAGACACAAGACTCTGCACCCACTGGCCTGTGATTGTCCCGGCGTCACTGCCTGTGCTTCGTGAGTCTGAAGAGGGCTTTTGGATTGATATTGGACATCTGGGCTAATATCAGACTTATGGCCTTGGCCCGGAATGGGTTGGGATGCTTTCTCAATGTTCCATTCTTCTTGTATATAAACCTCTCCCTTATGTACATATACGTGTTTATGAATTTGTTTTTCTAGTCTACCCGGACTCACACAGGCACACGGGCTCCCTGGGTGAGAAAGGAAAAGCGGGCATATACTCATGAACACAGAGGGATTGGCTGACTGGCTGGCTGTACGTGTGCATTGACTTTTGGCTGCAAAGAAAACCTTGAGGGTAGCTCCCACGACCACCAGAGGGCAGTGATGCGCCCTCCAAAGCCAAATCAAAACAAAACAAAGTAAATCTTTTTTTGTTTTTGTTTTTGTTTTGTTTTTTTGGGGCATCACTGCCCTCAGGTGGTGGGAGTAGGAGGTCCAGCCTTTGCTCCGTGGAGCTGGAATCGAACCTCCATCCCAGTGGGCCGCAGTCCCACGCACAACCGCTACTCCACCGGGGCTCAGCCTAACAAAGAAAATCTGGAATGTGATGGAATTTTTAAAAAATTTCATCTCAAACCAAAAAAGCGCCCTACTACCATCGAGTGAAATCTGACTCATCGTGACCCCACAGGACAGCGTGAAGGGCCCCTTCGGTTTTCCAAGGCTGCAATTATTATGATTATGATTTTTTTTTTTTTTGGTTAAGGTAAGTCGACAGCCTCATTTTCTCCCTTGGAGTGGTTGGTGGCTTCAAACTGCTAACTTTGTGACAAGCAGCTCACTGTGTAACCCACTCGGCCACCAAGGCAATCCTTGTGAAGGAGGCTACAGGGACAACGTCCGGAAAACGTCTGAGACAGAACCAGCTCCTTTAGAGAGTAAGTCCGTGAACTTGGGGCGCGGGGCCATGGTCTCTTGGGAAATCAGTCAATAGGCACAGCGCAGTCCAAGGGGCCAATGTCTTCATCAACCTCCTCCTTTGGGAAGTACTGTCTGGGGTTCTAAAAGCATGTGGTAGTCATCCTGAGACCCGCTCTTGGTTCCTCTCTGACGAGTGGAAAACAGAGTGAAGAGGATTCAAGGCACACAGAAACAGTCACTCCAGGAACCCCACGGACCACACCAGCATCAGCCTCCGAGGCCTGAGACCAGAATGTGAAGGTGTCCAAACTCCACTGCCGACTGTTCTTGAAGGGGCCACAGGAGAAGATTCTGAATGGGTGGGGGAGGACAACGTGTAACAGGAGTCAGAGTTGTCCAAGAGGCCAGGCTGCCCACTCTGATGCTGAACAAGCATCGTCCGGACAAAGAGGAGACTGTCGGCTCTGTCCACTTTTCATCCCAGAAACCTTGGGGAAGGTGAGCCAGAGTTGACTGACGGCAGGAAGCTTTGGGGATGAACTGGTTGGCTAGACGAGTGATACTCCTGAGACGGTGGCCCGTCAGCACTCTTCAGGGCTGGAAATGAACTCACATCCGCAGCTTAACTTTCAGTCAAATCACAGGCAGACCTTACAAGGGGGCCGATAACACGCCAGGGAGGGCCACGTGCCTCAGCATTGTCAACCACCTGAGATCAGATGGGCTGCCCTGGCTCAAGCACAAAGTTCATGAAAAAAAACAGAGCAAAGCAAAAACCACGCACGCCAATGTTCTGCAGGCTGAGCAAAGGAGGAAAGGAAACAGGAAAGACAGGAGGAAGTGATTGATGACATTGTAGAGACGGCAGTCAGTGTGAGGAAACACGTATGAATTAAGTGGGAAGCTTATCTAATGTGTAAATTCCCCATTAAAAAAGTGTCTCGAGGGCTGAGCCCCGGTGGCGTAGTGGTTGTTTGCGGGACTGCGGCTCACTGGGATGGAGGTTCGATTCTAGCTCCACGGACCAAAGGCTGGGCCTCCTACTCCCACCATCTAAGGACAGCGATGCCCAAAAACAAACAAACAAAAAACAAAAAAAAATGTGTCTCGAGGCTCGTTTGGGTTCGATGTTTCCACACACTGGAAGCTCAAGCCCTGGAGAGGTTGTTCAACTAGGGTTTCAGGTAACAGAGGTGCCAAAATACAGACACTCGAGGCGTTGCCCTAGGGATGGGCACAGGCAGGAAGAAATGGAAGTGCCACAGAGATGGGGCGGTCAGCGGACTGCCCTGGAAATGACCAGGCTGCAGATGTGTCTGATAGAGCTGTGCTGTTTACAGAGACACACGCCCATCTCTGCAAACAGATCCTGCGGGACCTAGTGAGGACAACCAAGGTCCGAAGGTGGGACTGCTGACTGGGACCAGCAACCTCTGGGAAAATCTGTCTGGAAATAGACTTTGGCCACTGTGCCTGTGGGCCAATCAGGGCCCTCTGGGCTCCTTCCCTAGCTCCTTCCAGTTGGGCTACTGCATTTAGGCCCAGGACAGCTGCTCAACTTTGCCCAGGTCTCTGGAACACAAGATTAGTAGCCACATCTGCAAACACAGCCCAGTGGGCGCAGTGGTTCTGGTTGGCGATGAACCCCACCCCCCTCCACTGGACAAGGGAGGGGCCGTCAGCAGGCAGGCAGTGACAGCCTTGGAAACCTACAGAGGGAGGGGTCAGTTCCACGCTCCCCTTCAGGACTGCCGTGAGTAGGAACAGATCTGACACACGAGGACACAAATGCCCCTTCAGAACCAGCCGCAGGTGAAGCTGCTCTGAGTGGGCTGGCTCCTCCAGGCCCTGCTCCCCGGGGCGATGGGGGCACAAGGGGAAGGGAGAGGGGCTCAGCTCAGTCAAGCTGACCAAACACAGGAGCAGAAAGGCGCTCACCAGCCCAGCCCGGGTTGCCCGGAAGTCAGTGAGGCGGGCAGCAGGTGAGGTCAGGATGGAAGGGGCTGGAGTGTGGAATCAGCCCAGGGCCCGAGCTTCAGAACAAGACCCATCACAACAAATGTTGGCTGTATTTTGTGACAGAATCGCTTGTTATAAAAAACGGCGGGAAGCCCCGTCAGAGCAGTCCTTGTCTCTTCAGATCCTCCGTATGTCTTCTTATTCACCACATTCCCGCTGGAGTCTTCATACTCCTCCTGCAGAGGAAGGGGCACGCCGTCAGTCACACCCGGGGGAAATGCGTGGGAGCAGCACTGGGCACCTGGGCACATCCTGGCCTGAGTCACGGCCCAGGCACATCTTGGCTCTCCCAGACGGCCCTTCCCACCTGGGTGTCCCGCTGCTGCTGCCGCCAGAGGGAGAATCCCGCTTGACTGTGCAGAGGCTGCCACCCAGCAGGGGCTGCTCTCCCAGGGATCTAAAGGCCCATGGGGAGAAGTTACCACCCAGCCTTGGAAGATGGGGGGCTAAGGGGGGTGGGGAAGAGTCCATCCCAATGGCCTGTGTTTCAGATGAGGAGCCACAGTGGAGAAAGGCCGGTCTAGACTCTGTTCTCACAATTTCCAAGTTTCTGGTCAAGAGGGAGATGGGGAAACTGAGGGACTGGGCCTTCCCACAGGCCAGCTCTGCGCCAGCCTCCCTGCTCTGTTGATGTCCACTCCCCATCAGGGCTGGCTAAGGGCCTGCTGCAGAACACCACTGACCCCAGGACAGGGAACCTGGTGTCCACGCCTGGGCTTCAGGGAGAGCTGCTAGTACTGACCCAGGCAGCCCAGCCTCCGTCACCAAACCTGCTGTCCAGTCTGCCAAAGGGGCTAGCCTACCCCTCCCACCAGAGGGTCTGCTCACAGTGGACGGTCCCTCAAGCATGAAAAGGACTCTAGCCCAGGTACCCCTAGTCACCACTTAAAGACGTTTCAATAGGATGAGACAACCCGCCCCGGCTTATGACACAGGGGTCAAACCCCCGACATTTTAACTATCAGGGACCCACACGTCCACAGCCAGGCTGTTGGTACTGTCAGGCCACACCAGCTACCACTATCACCAAGCCACCCCCTTTCTTCTCTCCTCCGTGGAGAAGCGCCCCATCACTCGGAGCGGAGTTATCACTGCCCGTGTCCCAGCGCCCTCACCCCCAAGTGGCACCCACCTCCGTGTCGGGCTGCCACCGCTCCGAGGCCTTCTGCAGCTTCAGCTTGGCCCACACTACAGGAGACAAACTAGCAGCTGTCAGGATTGCTGAGCCCCCACTGGGGACTGGCCCTGCACCCCCCGCCCTCTCCCAGCCTCCCGGGAGCAGAGTGTGCCTGGAGGAGCACTGCTGGCCAGGAGATGGAGTTGGGTCCCAGGTCACCCGCAGGCAAAACTCCTGGATGGCAAACTACCGGTGTCTGCTTTACGGTGAAAGCAGAATCGATTCAATACACAAGCACTTTCTAGGACTGACAGACGATGCTCCCTGTGAAGCGCCCGTGGGTATCTGGGGATGGGGCACCCGATTATCTTAAAGGCTGTAGAACAATGGGGCTCCCCAAAGTTGATGGGAAAATGGAATTCACAGAGAGAATGGAGGGGAGAAAGGGAGAGACTGCAGACACACCTGCTTCAAGTCTGGTGCTCCCATTTCAAGATTCCAGAGACAGAGAGACGCAAAAGCATGGCCAGGGAGCCGAGACAGAATATGACTCAACAGTCACCGGAGACATTACAAACCAAACTCTCTGACTCATCAATTCCAATTTTCCACTGGAGACAAAAAGGGGAAGCATGCTGCCATGGCAGTGAGGAAGGAGCCCTGAGACCAGAGAGACACAACCAGGGAGCTCAGCAAGGATCGGCCCTTGGGGACAGAGTACCTTATGGGGGGTGGGGGTGGGGCTGGAAGCAGGGCAGGTGAGGCTACAGAAAGCTCAGCGGTTTATGGATTGTGATAAGAGTTGTATGAGAGCTGAGCCCCGGTGGCATAGTGGTTGAGTGCAGGACTGCGGCCCACTGGGTTGGAGGTTCAAATCCAGCAGCAGCTTCTAGGAGCAAGGCTGGGCCTCCCACTCCCACCAGAGGGCAGTGATTTTGACACCCCCCCCCAAAAAAAAAGTTATATGGAGAAAAAAAACAGAAAAAGTTTTTTTTTAAAAAGAGTTGTATGAGCGCTCAAGAAAACGATTTTTAAAAGGAAAGAAAAAGAAAGAGGTCGGGCTGAGCCCCGGTGGCGTAGTGGTTGTACGCGGGACGGCAGCCCACTGGGACGGAGGTTCAATTCCAGCAGTGGGGCTGGGCCTCCTACTCCCACCACTGGAGAGCAGTGATGCCCCCCCCCCAAAAAAAAATGAAAGAGGTCAGTGGTTAATGACAGAGTCAGACCTCAAAACGGCCCCTGCCCCTCCCTACACAGGAGCATCCCTTTCACACTGCCCATGAACTGTTCCTTCTCTAGTAACGCTGCAGCTGCTCTGGAATGGTCTCCATCGTGGTAAGGCGCTTTTTGACCACCGATGGGCCCGGCAGTAACTTCTGCTGCGTCCTGCGAACCTTTGAGTCCCTGTGGCAGCCACGCGAAGACCCCAGAGGCCAGCCAGAAGTCAGGGTCGGGTGGGGGATTGGTACCCAGTGAGCAGAGTCAGTCGGTGTTATCGGGAAGACAGCACTGCGCCCTGCTGGCCGAGCTGGGGTAGCGCGACATCAGGTGATCTGCACAGGGGATTGTATTGTAGTGGGGTATGCTTCGGGCTAGGCACCTACCGCCAGGTTCGAAACCAGCACCCATTCCATGGGGAAAAGATGAGGCTCTCCACTCCGGGAACTCACAGGGGCTTCTTACTGCGACTTAAAATCGACTTCAGCTGAGCCCCGGTGGCGTAGTGGTTGTGCGCGGGACTGCGGCCCACTGGGATGGAGGTTCGATTCCAGCTCCACGGAGCAAAGGCTGGGCCTCCTACTCCCACCACCTGAGGGCAGTGATGCTAAAAAAAAAAAAAATCGACTCCATGGCAGGGAGTTTTAAGCCATTCTAAAGGAGCATACGGAGATCCAGGAACCCAAGACACACTGCTGAATTGTTAGGGGTCAGGTGGTGGGTGGGCGGAGGGGAGAGGGGGCGGCTCAGGGCTGGGAAAGACACTGTCTAAACTGTGTGCCAGCTGAAGATAAGTGATCTCAGGCTCGGGGACCCAGAAGCTTCCAGGGCACCATCTGACAATGCCTTCCTTTCTCTTGACCTCCATGTCTGTGCTGGTCAAATAGGGATAGACTTTTATTTTTCTTCTTCTTTAAAGGACTCCTCGGGATAAAACAAGCTAATTCCCAATCAGCAGGAGCCTAGTAAATAAAATATGCTACAACCAAGCATTGAAAGGCCATACAGTTTTTTTAAAAAGAGGGGTGGGGGGCTGAGCCCCGGTGGCGTAGTGGTTGTGCACGGGACTGCGGCCCACTGGGATGGAGGTTCGATTCCAGCTCCACGGAGCAAAGGCTGGGCCTCCTACTCCCACCACCTGAGGGCAGTGATGCCCCCCCCCCCAAAAAAAAATAAAAAAATAAAAAGAGGGGTGGGGCTGAGCCCCGGTGGCGTAGTGGTTGTGCGGGGACTGCGGCCCACTGGGATGGAGGTTCGATTCCGGCTCCCAGGAGCAAAGGCTGGGCCTCCTACTCCCACCACCAGAGGGCAGTGATGCCAAAAAAACAAAAAAAAACCAAAAACAAAAACAAAAAAAGAGGGGTGGGAGAGATCCAAGATGGTGGCCAGCAGGAGGTTGATGAAGGAGCCTGAAGAAATCCGCAAATGTGGAATGAAAGGCTTCTGTAACATCCAGGTTGATGAAGCTAATTTATTGACTTGGCAAGGGCTTATTGTGCCTGACAATCCTCCCTATGATAAGGGGCCTTCAGAATTGAAAGCAATTTTCCAGCAGAGTACCCCTTCAAACCACCGAAGATCACCTTTAAAACAAAGATCTACCACCTGAACATCGATAAGAAAGGGCAGGACTGCCTGCCCATTCGTCCTTAGCGCTGAAAACTGGAAGCCTGCCACCAAAACTGACCAAGTCATCCAGTCCCTCATAGGCTTGGTCAACGACCTCCAGCCTGAACACCCACTCTGGGCCAACCTAGTCGAATACTCTAAGGACCATAAAAAATTCTGTAAGAATGCTGAAGAATTTACAAAGAAATAAGGGGAAAAGCGACCTGTGGAGTAAAATCTGCTGGGACTGATTCCAGCAAGTGTGGGCGGGGACCCCAGCAGAGCAGTGCACTCAGACCCCCTCCCCTGCAAAGCAGGACTCTGGAGAACTGACGCACGTGCCACCACCCGGCGTCCGCTTGTGGCAGTCACTAACTTTCTACCGTTTTCTCAATCAAAAGTGGTCTATACAATCTGTAAAGAAAGGATCAGAATTTACCATGTTCTCTTTCTGCTCTTTGTTTTAAAAGTCACTGCTTCCATCCAAAAAAAAAAAGGAGGGGTGGGAGTGGAGTGGAGGTAATGGGGAGGAGGAAATCTATATATTCACCTGTAGGTTGAGAAATTAAAGCTCACATTTCAAGTTTATATGAATATCCATTCTTAGTAGCGTTATTCGTCATTGACCAAAGGAAGGAAAATACTAATAGGAAGAAACCAAAATGGTGAACATATGGGGCATATGCAAGTACCACAAGCTGGACGAGTGTTGAGAACATCTTCACTGAAAGAGGGCCGGCTGGTGGCCACAGTAGCATGGCGGCTGGCTTCGTTGCTGTGAAATGCCCAGAAGGCAGAGGGGCGGAAGAGAAAAGGGGACAAGGGGCTGTGTGGGTGGAGGTGAGATCGGCAGGGACTGGGCACGGGCACCCAATCTCCTTTCTGGAAGTGATGGAAACGTTGTAGGACGGGAAGGCAGAGAGAGCCACACAACTAGAAGTAATTGAATCACACACTTACTGTGAGTGTGACAATATGTCAATTATACTTCTATAAAGCTGACAAACAAAAAACCCTGTAGGAACTCAGGGGCAGCAAGGAGAGATTAAAAAACAAAACTGGGGCTGGGCCCCGGTGGCATAGTGGTTGTGCGCGGGACTGCGGCCCACTGGGTTGGAGGTTCAAATCCAGCAAGACTGGACCTCCTACTCCCACCACCAGAAGGCAGTAATGCACCCCCCTCCAAAAAAAAAAACTGGATGCACAATAAAAAAAAAAACCTTTCAAATCACCATCATCAAGTTGATGGCGGCTCATAATGACCCCCACCTGTTGCTCCACGGCAGAAACAGGAGACTGTGTGCTTCCATCAAGATTTATAGTCACAGAAATGACAGGACTTGGAGGCCAAGTCTGACGTCCTCAGGCTTCCGATGGTCCGGAGGCAACGGTCAGATCTGCCTCCACCCTCCATGTTCCATTCCCTCCCACGGCACGCCTTCTATGCTGGGCTCAATAGTTCACTGCGACGGCCATAGGGAACTCACAGATCGTATTTACAAGGAGGGGGGCTTCGGAGGGAGGTAACAGGCTACCACCACGTAGGAGGAGCCCACGGTGAGGACGCAGTCAATGGCCCATAGCCACACCTCTCCTCGGGCGGCAGGCCTCAGCCTCTCAGCCACGTGGCTCTTGGTCTGTGTCTCTGTGTGCCAGGAAGCCAGTCGGCTGCTCTGCACTGCTCCTCGGCTATGTCTCATGGTCTCTGCCGGATGAGTCTCTCAGGCAGTGGTTCTCCAACTTCCTGGTCTTGGGATTTCTCCCTCTGCTCCTGCCTCGAAAGTGGCTTAGCACCAGAGAGGGGAGATGGAGGCAGGGAAGGGGTCTGTGTGAGGGAGCAGTAATGGATGCAACTTCTATTAGGTTTACACATGCCCTCTTTACATCATCTCAGCCAGTCGTTTGGTGGGAGTTACAGAGACATGGAGAGAAAAGCCATGATTAAAAAAAATATATGTCTCGGGCTGAGCCCCGGTGGCGTAGTTGTTGTGTGCGGGACTGCGGCCCACTGGAACGGAGGTTCAATTCCAGCAGTGGGGCTGGGCCTCCTACTCCCGCCACCGGAGAGCAGTGATGCCCGCCCCCCCCCAAAAAAATGTTGCTCTACCACAGAGACACGAAGAAGCCATTCTGCTCTGGCCTATCAGGTCCCTATACATCGGAAATAACTCAAACAACAGTGGGCTTTTGTTTTTTCTTTGTGATACAAGCTCCTATGAATATCTCACTCTGTCAGAGAACCCTCCCACCTAAATGATCACCCCTATGCTCTTATCATCTCTTTTTTTGGGGGGGGGCGCATCACTGCCCTCAGGTGGTGGGAGTAGGAGGCCCAGCCTTTGCTCCGTGGAGCTGGAATCGAACCTCCATCCCAGTGGGTCGCAGTCCCGCGCACAACCACTATGCTACCGGGGCTCAGCCCCCTTATCATCTCTTTTAGCACATTTTTAATTCCTTATTAGCATGTTTCCCAATCTACCCGGATTGCATGTCTTCACGAGTTCACTCATTTCCTGCCGGCCTTTCCTCTCCTGCACACGTATTAAGGCCATGAAGGAGGGCTTTGGCCCTCAGCTCTGTCTCCTGGCTTCTGGGCCTAGAACACCCAAACCAAAAGCACACAGGACTCAAAGACAGGCTTTTGTCTTTGATGACTTAGAACCAAAGGTCCAAATTAATTGTGACTTCTATTATAAGTGTCATTTACTACTGGTTAGTGGATTTCTCTTATTCCTTCTCCTATAAAAATGAAATTAGCTTCTTTTTTTTGGGGGGGGGCGCATCACTGCTCTCCGGTGGTGGGAGTAGGATGCCCAGCCCCACTGCTGGAATTGAACCTCTGTCCCAGTGGGCCACAGTCCCGCGCACAACCACTATGCCACCGGGGCTCAGCCCCAAAATTAGCTTCTTAATGGGTGGTCAGTAACCTACTTTGATATTGATTTTCATATATTTTTAAATCAGGCACCCGAGCAGAAGGCATGACTTTTCCCTGTTGTTCTAGAGTTTTCCATTTCTATTTCTGAAATATGACATTCTGCTCACTGCCCTGGACTCACAATAATTCCAGACCTGAAGAAAGGATCTGGTCACTCAGGGATGAATAAAGCAATGGTTCTCACAGCGTGGTCCCCACACCAGCAGCACTTGGAGACTTGTTGGAAATTCTGATTCTCAGGTCCTGTTCTCAGGTCTGAAGCAGAAATTCTGGAAGTGGGACCCATAAATCTATGGTTTCATAAATAAGCCTTCTAGGTGATTCTGATACAGGCTAGACTTTCATGGCCATTGAAATAAAATAACCATCAATAGGAATAAGCTAGAATCTCAAAATTCACTACCATGAAGTAAATTCTGTTAACAACCGTAAAGGAGAGAGGGGAACTGCTGGGGGGCGGGGTGGGTTCTGAGATTGGCACTGTTTCTGGGAGGAGAACCCCCCCCTCTCTCTCCTTCAGAAAATCTGCTGGTGTCAAACTGCTGATCTTGCGGTTGGCAGTCCAACTCAACTAAGCACCAGGGGCCCTGGATGCACAGAGTGTGTGTAAAAGTAGGTGCACAGAGGTTACTTTTAAGAGTCCCCAGGTAACACAAAATAGTACTTGTTTTTGAAGAGATGACCTGGTAGGTATGATTGAAAAGGAAGTTTACTTTGTGTATGCCCAGAGTATAGCATGGAAAGTTTTGTTTCACATATCCTCATTCTCATGTTGAAAATGATGACACATGAATATAGCTATACATTTTTAACAATCACCTTTGACTTGCATTACTATTTGGTGCTCGTTAAAATGTCTGTAGGCTGCCCTGGCGGTGCAAGAGTTAAGGCTCAGCTGCTGAAACAAGGAGACACCTCATGGTGTGGCTGGGCACGGAAAACATTATGTCAAGTGAAATTCGACAATCCCCAAAGAATTCATATCATGTGAGACCAGTGTTCTAAGGTGGTGGGGGAAGGGGGCGGGAGGCAACATAAGATTTTCTTATCAAAGGGAACAGACTTTGGAGATTGCCAAGGGTTGGGAGATAAAGTCATGGGTCGGGCTGTGACAACAGGTGTTCACTTGGCTGAAATGAAGAGTGTAATCCCCGAGGGGGGAAGGGGAGAGAAATCAAAGAGGAAATGAAGGGGGAACTCTTGGGGGGGAGGGGGGAGTTGAGTAATTTAAACTGTTGGATATGAAGAAGTCGATGATCTAAAATGTAACCTCCACCTAATTCACCGTAAAAATTCTTATTTTAAAAAACAGAGGGCTGAGCCCCGGTGGCGTAGTGGTTGTGCGTGGGACTGCGGCCCACTGGGATGGAGGTTCAATTCCAGCAGTGGGGCTGGGCCTCCTACTCCCACCACTGGGGGGCAGTGATGCCCAAAAAACAAAACAAAACAGAAGGTCTTGGCTGCTAATTAAAAGGTCAACCAGGGCTGAGTCCCGTGGCGCAGTGGTTAAGCGCGGGATGGCAGCCCACGGGGACGTTCAAATCCAGCAGCAGCTCTCCAGGAGCAAGGCTGGGCCTCTTACTCCCACCAGGCGGCCGTGATGCCCCCCCCACCCCCAAATAAGTAAGAATAAAAGGCCAACAGTTTGATTCCCGCGGTGGCTTGTGGGAGAAAAGCCCTGTTATCGGCTCTGGACCGAATACTGGCTGCTGGTAAGTCCATTTCAATTCATAGCCACGGTCGCAGTCAGAGGCCTGTCCCAGAGGGAGTCCAAGGTTGCACAGCGGTAAGGAATCAGACTGCCAAATCTTTCTGATGGACTAGCAGGTGGGTTTGAACCGCGGAGACATCAGTCCCAGCACCACCAAGGCCCATGACAGCCTAGGAGATCCTCCGGGAGGGGGGTCACTATGAGTCAGAATGAGGAGCCCTGGAGGTACCGGGCACGAAGTGCTCACTACTGATGGAGAAGATGGTGTGGTTCTTGGAGGGAAAGATGTGGCAGTCTGAATTGGAATGACAACACAGGGCAGCAAGTGTTCTACAATGAACACATAGCTTATCTTTCATTGCTTTTTTTTGGGGGGGGGCATCACTGCTCTCCGGCGGTGGGAGTAGGAGGCCCAGCCCCACTGCTGGAATTGAACCTCCGTCCCAGGGGGCCGCAGTCCCTTCCCGCACACAACCACGACGCCACCGGGGCTCAGCCCCTTTCATTGCTTTTAAAAGTTTTGAAAATAAAGACCTCTGTGTTGTCTCCATCCTCCCCCTCTCCCCCCCCCCCCCAACCCCGGGGGTATAGTCAGGATCACTACTGATGTCTGAAAAGTTAGGAACACCCGATGTGAGACAACCAAAGGTACCAGGTAGCCCTCCCTAGCGGATGGGGCTGTACCTGGGCCACCAGGAAACGCCAAACTCCTGGTCAGTCATTGTCCAGGTCAGACCAACTCATAGCGCCCCTGGAGGGTGGAGCAGAGCGGCCCCTGTGAACATCGCAGACTGACTCGTGAAAGGGCTTAAAAGTCCTGCCTTTCACCCACCAGGAATGGGGGCAGACATTTCCATTCTGGAATGCAGAACAGACGTTTTACTCTGGAAGGCTTGGGATCTGCTGTATTTTGTTGACTATGAGATACCATCAAATGCAAATTTTATTATTTTAAGCTCCGTTGAGAAAGGGGGGGGGGGTACTTGTCGAATTAGGGCACATCTTCCATAATAGAACACAGCTCAGGTTTCTGCCACGTGACATCTGGAAACTGTTTGTGAAATCGGTGGGATTGGCGCAGTTGACTGTTTCCTCGTCCGGCGTTGGGCCGCCACCACTCACCCCTTCAAAGTGACAGCCACTTTCTCTTCAGACCCTTGTCCACCCTCCCCTCCCACCCCCACGCCACCAAACCACCTGCCTCAAGGTCTCTGGCCTGGACCTCTGGCTTGCCGTAGTAGCCTAAGCAACGTGCTCATGGCCCAGATCCATTAGTCGTGGCACAACCCAAGTGACCGTTGCAAACCCGTGATCAAATCTCGCCCCTGCGACAACCATCCCACCGGATGCGTTACCCGCCGGGCGAGGTCTGTGTAACTTGGCGCTCAGCGCTCCGTGACCTGGGCTCTGCCCGCCATAAATGTTTCCTGGCACGTTCTTCAAAGGAAATTACCTGCCGCTTCTCCAAAGCACCATGTTTTGGACCTCATGGGCTGGGCACCAGCTGTTTTCTGCTCTCATTGAGTTTGAAGTGAGCTCTCACGGAGTTAGTGCAGGGAGCCGGGCAGGCAGGCGTCCACGTCCAGGTCCACGGGGCAGGCGTGAGCCCAATCCAGACGGGGGGAACTACACAAGTCACCCAGGGCGCACTTCTGGAAAGGGGATACGGGGGGACCGGCACGTGGAACAAAGACTCGTTGAAACCGCTGCCCGCTACTTCGGGGGCTTTAGGGCTGCCTCCAGGAGGCAAAGTGGTGTGGACCCGACTCCTCCAAACGGTTTCTCCTGTCGTCGGGGTCTGCCCTCGGAGACTTTGGGCTGCTGACTCTGGCTGAGGCTTGGCCCCCAGATATGCCTCCCTCCCTCCCCGCACCCCCACGAGGGTCCTTTACCCCCCCACGAGGTCCTCCCCCCCCTCCCCAGGGTTTCTGGGAGGGCTTAGGAGGCGCGGCCGCGGATCACGCGGTTTCCGGGAGCCAGGAGCGGCCCCGCCCCGCGGAGCGGCGTGCGCCCTGAGGGGAGACTGCGGGCGGGCGGGCGCGCGGGCGGCTCCCTGCGTGTGTGTGCGACGTGCGTGCGCCAGGGGCCCGCCTCCCCCCCGCTGGCCGCCGGCGGCCCGGACCGCAGCCTCCGAGCCAGGGGGGCGCCCCCCCCCCGCCCCATCGCCCACCGCGGGGGGCCGCGCTCCGCGCTCCCTCCCGCCCCCGCCCGCCCGTGAATCACAGGGGAGTGGGGCCGTGACCCGTTCATGCCGGGAATTGGATCCAGATGTTCCCGCGGCGCGTGCAGCTGCATCTTTGCCTTTTTTGGCAAAAAACGTGCGGCGGCGGCGGCGGTGGCGAGAGCGGATCCCGGGCCGCCCCCGCGAATCCCTGGGAAGGGGGGGGCCAGCGGGCGGAGGGTCTGGGCTTAGAATGGGGATTGGGCCAAGATGCCCGTGGGATGGGAGGACTATTCGAGGAGGGGGCGATCCGTATCAGTGGGGAGCCCCCCTCCCCACCCCTCCCTTCCCTACACGTTGGAAAAAACCCTCCTCCGGCATCAGGGAGGCCGGCAGAGCTGGGGAGGGATGGTGGTTGGGAGGGGATCCCTGCTTCGGGAACCTTCCCACCCCAAGTCCTGGCCCCTCCTCCTCTGCCCCGCCCGGAAGAGGACTGACTGCCCTGCCCTCCTTGGCTCCAGGACTGACTAATGGACAAACTGAGGATAGAAGCTCCCTTTCCCCGACGCACCCCCCTTCCTTTCCCCTGCCCACGCCAAACACCCGGAAGCTGTGCTCCTCACACTGCTTTATTGCAGAATCCAGAGCAGGGAGTAGGGGGACCACCCCTCTGCCCATCTTTAGACAAGACAATGAAATGCAAAGACTCTCCATGGACATGGAACCCCTGCCTCTCAGGACTTACCCCTCAACCAGCAACCCCCTGTCCTGCTACCTGGACAGCCCCAGTACTGGGCATGGGGAGCAGAGAGGTCATACCTGGGTACTGGAGGGGACTTCAGAAGTTCGTAGAAAAATGGAAAAGATGCTGGGTGAGGTTTTCTTCCACGAACTTTTTGAAGCCCCCTCGGACTTCTCAGGCACCTCCAGGAGCTGCTCTCTTTGGAGTTTAGGCTAGGTTTGAGAGGGGACTGGGTTCCAGGGTCCAGATTTGGAAAGCTGGGATCTGGAACCCCGATTTTAGAAGGGGACTTGGCAAAGACCATGCATCGCGGGAATTGGGGCTGAGTCGAGATCTGGAGTCCGAATGGGTATAGGGGCCCCCTGGGTCAGGGGTTCCCGGTTAGAGATGTGGGGATGAGACAGAGAATCCTGGAGCCCAGGGGCAGTCCCATTGGGAGGAAGGGCGAGGGCCCCCCAGGTGGTGTCAGCGGGAGCCCCAGTCCTGGAGCCCACAGTGGAAGGGCCTGGGCCCAGAGCCTGCCTCAGGGCCCTGCCTGGCTGCAGCCCTGGCACAGCACTTGGTCTCCGTCGGGCACGAAGCCTTGGCCCACCAGGGAGGTGGAACAGCGGGCGCAGGAGAAGCAGCTGTGGTGCCAGCGGCGCTCTTCAAAGGACACATACTTGCCCCCACCAAGTCCTAGAGGGAGGCCTGAAGTTAGCTTTGCAGACCCCAGTTCGGCCTGCCCCTCAACCACGCCCAGGCCCAGGCCCCAGGCCCCGAGCCCTGGCCTCTGCCCTGCCCACCCTGTTTTGGATCCCGGTCCCACCTGTGATGGGGCGCTTGCAGCTGCTGCACTTGGGTGCAAAGAGTTCCCCAAAACAGGCCACGCAGTAGGGGTCCTCCTCCTTGGAGGTGAACTGCTGTCCTGCCAGGGGCGTCTTGCACCCTGTGCAGACCAGGCATTCTCGATGCCAGGGCTGGTCACGGTATGTTACGCCTCCCTGCGTCAGCGTCTGTGGAGGCAGCACTGGTCAGCTGGGAGAAGGGGGACACCTAGCCCACAAGGGAGTTCTGCTCACCCCCAACCCGTGGGTGCAGCAGAGGGCGGCGTCCCCTGCATCCCACCTTGTTGCAGCGGGCGCAGCGAGGCGCAAACTTGTTCTCGTAACAGGGCACGCAGTAGTGACCACCCTTGTCAGGCACGAAGGAGCGGGCACCCAGGGGCTCCTCACAGCCGCTGCACAGGAAGCAGTGCTCATGCCATGTCTGGCCTCCATACTCCAGCTTCCGGGATCCTGTAGGAAATGGGAGTCCCACTCAGGCTGTGTCCCCAGCTCTGGCAGAGCACTCTGGGCCCCCACCCTCCCAGGAGAGGCCCCCCTGGTCCCTTAGCAGAGCAGAGCGGTGTCTGGGCAAACGCAGCAGGGCCCCACCACACCCTTACTACCCTGATGGTAACCTTCCCCAAGGAAGCCCTGAGGAATACTCGTTGGGCTGCTAGCTGCTGAGGTGAGCAGTTCAAAACCACTAGGCACTCCTGGGGGGAAAGATAAGGTTTTCTACTCCCGTAAAGAATTACTGTGCTTGAGGGCAGTGAGTTTGGTTTTTGGAAACTCCACCCCACTTGCGGACATGAGTGTTTAGCCTGTGGTAGGCCCCCAGCACCTAGCAGGGGGCCCTGGGGGTACGTGATGATCTCAGTACCTACCACGTCTCCTCATAACAGGCACGACCTTGGAATAGACTGAGCCCTTCGTTACTGGACAGGAATGCGCGCGCGCGCACACACACACACACACACACACACACTCAAACCCAAACCCAATTCACTGCCATCAGGTTGACTTCCTAAAGTGACCTTGGTAGGATGGGGTTGAACAGCCCCTGTGGGTTTCCAAGACAGTCATCGAGGGGAGCAGAAAGCCTCGTCTTTCTCCAGAGGAGTGGATAGTTCTCTCGAACTGCTGACTTAGGGTTAGCAGCCCAACAGGTAACCATACCACCACCAAGGGTTCCTGGACACACAAGCCAAACTCAAGCCAAATGCCGTCGCCATGGAATGGATGTCAATTCCTGTAACCCTGCAGGCCTGTGACGGGGCAGATCTCATCATCTAGACAGGCAGGCGCGCACACACCTTCTTGAAAGCAGATCGCCAGCCCTTCTACGGCACTGCCGGATCACTAGCCTTGTTCTGGTACATACCACGCATGCCTTACGTGCAGAAATACCCCCCCACCCCCACCATAAGCCAGCCCAGCAAGTCTGCCCACAGAAAGTCCTAGATTCAGGACATGCTATACCCTGACCTATTCCAGGTGTGTCCTTCTCCACCCCGACTAAGCCCTCGTCTCTACTAGGTCCCCACACATGCTAAGCCCTCTGGTTACCTGTCTCACCAGGCATGAGTCTTAGCATACCTTGACCTTCCACAGGTACCAAAACACATAGGTCTTTATGCATGTGTGGCGGTCATGTGCTAATGTTAATTTCATGATTGAGATGTAGTGGTGGAGTCGAGCCCGTTAATCTGGAGAGAGCCATTGAGTAGCCAATGAGGCCTCCGAGTGGGCATGGCTTTCTCCTGAAGCTTCTGGGAAATCTCGTGCTATTTCCCTCGTGGAGATGAGAAGCTATCTCCCGAGTTGTTGGGAGTTAGTCTCAGAGACGACAAACTACAGACAAGACAAGATGGCAGCATCGGAGGAGCTGAAGGAGTCAGAGGAGAGACCACAAGGCCTTACCCTGATGGAACCAGACCTCTGAAGCTGGAGAAGCCATGTGGAGACCCTGCCAGCACTGAGTTGCTTCTACCACCACTGGATGCTGTTGATGGACCCTGAGCCCTGGAAGTGAGGAGCCATGGGGAGACCCCTGCCGGCACCGGGACGCGGCACCCACTGGCCTGTGACTTCGTGTGTCGGAAGGAGACTTTATAGACTAGTATCGGGCATATGGGCTAATATCAGACTTAGGACTTTGAAATGGACTGGGTTGGGATGCTTTCTCTACGTCCCATTCCTCTTGTATATAAACCTTATAGCCATATGCGTGTCTATGAGTTTGTTCCTCTAGTCTACCCGGACTGACAGAGCATGTTAAGGGCTCGCGTGTGTATCGGGCCTGCTGGACCAGTACACACAAACCCTCAGGATCATAGCAAGCTCGTCAGTTCCTCCAGCTGCTCATCTGTCATGTGCCTCCCTGGACCAGTTAGACCCCATGCATCTGAAGCGTGGAGAGCAGACGAATACGGCACGCACTGAATTCCCCAGACCCTCCGATGTGGGTGCAAGTCTGAGCACATCCACGCCTCCATGTGTCTATCTCACAGGCATGCTGGTCCCCGCAGAGGCAGAGCTTGACAGAGCGGCCAGGCCCGCACAGCCGAGCCTGATTCCAGAGGGGACATACCGGGCATGACGGTCTCCCCACAGGCCGAGCACTGGGAGGAGAAGGCACTGCAGTAGCAGTCATTGCACAGCAGCTCGCTGTCCTGGCAGGTGAAGGGCTCGTCGGCCAGGGAGCGCTGGCAGCGGCAGCATCGGAAGCAGCCCTCGTGGAAGTGGCGGTCTTCATAGAACAGCTCCTGCAGGAAGCACGGGACAGGCACTGGCACCCCAGGGCCTGGTGGAGCTACCTTTGACCCCACCCCCGCCAGGCCCCACCCCCCACCCCACTCCCTGCCTGCGGGTCCGGCTCTTACCCTTGAGTCATGCCCGATCAGCTCCTGGCACTCAGCACAGGTGTTGGCAAAGGTGTTGTCATAGCAGGGCACGCAGTGGGGGCCGCCGTCTGTCTGGATGTACTTGCGGCCGTACAGGGATTCCCCGCATTTCGCGCAGTCAAAGGCCTCACTCATGGCGATGCAGTGGGTGGGCCCTGGTAGGAGCACGAGATGGGGCAGGGGGTCACCCAGAGGGACTATGGCGAAGTCTTAGGGGAGCCGGCACCGGAAACGACAGCTCAGAGCAAGGTGGGGAGGAGGGGTGATGAACCTGGGGTGCCTCTGGGACTGCCGGAGACCAGCAGGGCTAGCTTTGTATTTAAGGGTGGGGGCCGGCCAGGACCAGGAAGGGACCAGGAAGCAGAAGTTGCTTTCTTATCTAGGCTGGGACAGATCAGGAGAGGGAAGGGGAGGGGAGGGGGCTTTTCCTGGGTCAGTGATTCATTTCCTGCCCCAGTCTAAGTTTAGCTACCACTATCTGAACTGGTACAGCGGCTAAAGCTCCTGGTTGTGAATTCAAAAGCCAGTGGTTCAAATCCACCAGCCTCAAGAACTACCCATGGGGGTTGTGACCTCTTTGGGTGTGTGTGTGTGTGTGAATGATTCTTTCGCAGGGGTTGTCCTGTTCATAACAGTAGTAGTTATGAAATAAGAACAAAAAATAACTTTGTGGTTGGGGGGTGACTACAACGGGAGGAACTGTATTAAAGGGCCAAAGCACTAGGAAGGTTGAGAACTACTGAGGTGGGGCTTCATGGTGAGTGGGAACCACTGGCATTGGGTTTGGTTTTCCCTTAAGGGTAAGGAGCCACTGGAGGCACAGTGGGTTAAGTGGGGGGGCTGTCTGCTCCTGAAAGATGTTGCGGGAACCCTGAGGTGCAGTTCTACTGTGCCCGGCTGGGTGGCTGAGTCTGAAGGACTCCCTGGCAGTGGACTTGGCTTTGGCCCTTTGAGTGACAGGAGTCAGGGCAAGCAGCCATCCCCTCAACTCTATCTGACCAGCGGACCCACCCTCTGTTAACTTTCAGAAAGAAACTGAGGACAAATGAACTTCTACCGGATCTCTGGGGTGAGGGTGGGGGGGCCGAGGGATGGGACTGGTTTTCTCCCCTCTCCTGACCCAGGAGGAGGTGGCATGCTGGCCGGCTGCTGGGCAGGGGAGTGGTGGACGCGCCGGGAGGGCATGGAGCATTGGCCTCCCCTCCCAGGAGAATCAGCCAAGAAGCAGGCACTTCGGAGGCGCCGCCTGGGTTTCGGCAGGAAGGAAATCCTGCAAGCTGGATGCGGCGGGCTTCCCCAGCTGGGCCCTCTGCCCCGGCTCTCTCCACCTCTGCTGTGATGTGGCCTTGGTCACACCAGCCTGGGCAGCCCTGGTCGGCAACATCTGCAGGAGTTGTGAGAGCCCAGAAGGCCAGATGTCAAGGATTGCCAGCAAACAGGAGAGAAACATGGGAAATGAGGTGCCTGGGGAGGAAATGGAGGCAGAAAGAGGGGTGTGCCCACCCCCACCCCCCATCCCCATCTGGTGCAGCCCCAGCGTCACTGTGTCTCTCAGAGAGACAGTCTCTTCCTAGCTCTGCTGACTTCTAAGGGTTTGGGCCAGGAGTAGAGGGGAAGGGAGGGGGAGCCCCCAAAGACATTCCCCCCAATTCAGGCCCCCCTTAGGTGGGGGAATGAGGCAAGGGGAGCCCTGAGCTGTGGCTGCAGACACCCAGCCCCCCACCAAACCTCAGACACTTTCCATTTCTCAGGAACAAAGCATGTTTGTGGGATGAGGTCATACACAGCTGCCTCTGGAACAGGAGCATGGAGGGGGTGTGTGTGTGTGTGCAGGGGGAGGTAGGGAAGTGGGGTTCATAGCCTGACTGCAGTGGACCCCCAAAGCCAAAGCTCCCTAGCCCTAGCCGCCTGCTCCTCTACCATGAAGCAGGCTCCCTAAGGACCAGGACCCAGGCGGGCCCAGGAGGGCAGGGCGGGCCAGCAGGACACTGGAGGAAGCCCTGAAAGGCAGCCACAGATGAGTCGGGGGGAAGTGGGAGAGACACACACAAAGAACCCCTCCTAGACGCCAGTGAGTGCCGGCGTCCCAGAAGAGCCAGCCCTGGATCAAGTTGAAGGAAAAGCTTCTCTTTTCAGCCACCACAAGTGGGCGAGCCTGGCTCTGGCTTGGAGTCCAGACTCCAGGCGCCAGCAGACAAGCCTGGGAGGCGGGGAGCTGTCTTCTCTGAAGGGCTGGCTCCTGGGAGTGCTCACCTTCCCTTCTGTACAATGGGTGCTCCAGCACCCATTGCCAGGGGTTGGAGGGATGCTGGGCCAGGTGTCCTTCCCTTCAGTGGCCTCTCCCCACACCCGCCCATTTCCTCTGGCCTCACATCTGAGGCAAGGCTGGGCGGGGCTGTCACCCATCGGGCAGGAGGGGGCCTTGCAGGTGGAGTGTGGGGCCCTGTGTCCGGGAGGACCCCGGGTTCTTTCCTTCCTTCCTGGCTTGGCCACCAGGGCAGCGGCCGCCACCTTCCCAGGCCCAGGCTAGCCCTGGCCTCGCCTGTCCTCTGGGAAGCAGCAATCAGTCACTAGGAGACAGAAGCACCCCAAATAGGTTATGGGTGTGGCTTCTTTCATTCCCAGAATCCCCGAGTTGGGCTCTGGTGAGGACAGAAATGAAGGGCACTACCAAGGCCCACCTGTCTCTGCCCATCCCCCTGTACCCCACCCCTTTCCTGGCAGGGCTTGGTGGGGGGAAGGGAGATTGTAAGGAGGTCGTCCTTCCAGACTGTGAAGGGTAGGGGTGCCTGAGTAGTAGGGTGGGCAGGGAGGCTGTTCAGTTTGTCAGATGGCTCTCAGCCCCCTCCCACCACTTCCAACACACACACACACACACACACACACCCCCCTCTGGCACTGGAGCTCTGAATAGCTGGCTAGTGAACTTGTTATGTAGAGAAACGTCACAGCCCTGGGTCCCAGTCCTGGCTCCTTTACTGCCTAGCTGGGTGACCCTGGGCAAGTCACCGACACCCTGAGCCTCTTTTCCCCGATGAAGACAAAGCACTGGCGTGAAGGCTTCCTATCTCTTAAGGCTCTTGTTGGTATTAAAGGGGGCCTATTTGTTCAGCACCTGGCAGGCAGCAAGCACTCAGAAGGTTTGCCGAGTCTTTTCATGATTTTGAGAGCCAGTGGCGCGCGCCTTGGTGGCATGGTGGTTACACATTGGGCTGTGATCCACCAGGTCCACAGTTCGAAACCACCAGCCGCTCCAAGGGAGAAACCCAGGTCTTTCCACTCCTGTACACAGCTGCGGTCTCAGAAACTCACAGGAGCAGTTCCACCCTGTCCTCTAAGGGTCGCTATGGATCCGCACTGACTTGATGGCAGTGAGTTTGGTCTTGGTTTGCAACAGTTTCACAGGCAGCCTGGATGTAGAGACTGAGATAGGTCCCTCTGAAAGACATGCCATACGTCCTCATCTTCCTGCCTCTGCCTGCCTGGCACAGAGGCTGGGCGCTTGGCTGCTAACCGAAAGGGCAGTGGTTCCAATCTACCAGATGCTTCCGGGGAGAAAGACAGGGCCATCTGCTTCTGTGAAGATTTACAGCCTTGGAAACCCTAAGAGGGCAGTTCTCGTTTGCCGCGAAACCCTCACTCCACCCACTGCCATGGAAGAGCCTCAGACACTCGGTCGGAGCCAGGAATGTCCTCCGTGGGAACTGGTTTGGTTTAGTTTATGCCTGTGCTGAGAAGCCCACTGGGGAAGGGGCTGCCTTAGTCTGCAGTGGACAGAGAAGAGAATAAAGCTGGAAGCCCAGAAGAGAGAAGCGGAGGCAGTCAATCACAAGAGGTTGCGCCAAGAGTAGTGGCTCACAAGAGACAAGGCCCTTCCTCAGGGGCTGCAGAGAGACAACACCTTCCCCGACTCTGGACCTCCAGCCCCCTAAAATGTGAGAGACCAAGTGCCTGTTCACGCAAGGTAACTCCTCGTGGTACTTCTGTTCTGGCAGCTGTAGCGCCTTCAGACACCCGCAAAAGGGAGCTGATCTGGGCTTGGCTCCCTTTCGTTCTGTGTAGGCCCGGGACTGGGGACCCCTTTCCTACAAGGGGAACAGCGGAAGCCTCAGGCCCACTGAGGAGACCAGGTAGTGGCTCCCGCCTTCCAGCCACCCTGTTCCAGTGAGCACAGACTTCCTGCAAGTTCTCCCCCAAACCCGATGTGTACGTACCTGCATGCGTCTCACTGCACACCCCCACCCACCAGCCTATCTGGCCTCACAGAAGGCAGGTCCCACTCTCCAGCTGAGCACCAGGAGGCTGGCTGTGCCCAGGGTTACTCGGGCAGTCAGAAAGTCCAGGTCTCCAGCCACCCAGCGGGGAACCCTGACTACGTTCTCTGCCTGGGAACAGCCGTGGGCAGCCCCAGGAGCAGGAGGTGTGGGTTAGTGTCACTGTGACTCCGCTTGGCCCTTCTCCCCCTTTACTCCCTTGCCAGCTCTGCCACTAGAGGACACCCATGCCAACCACCCATGCCAACCACTCTGCCCGCCTCCTCCACTGCCCAGGAGGGCCCCACAGCTGTGAGCCACGGTCACCATAGAGCCGGCCCCCAGCCTCCAGGAGTTGACAGGAGACTTAAGGGGTGAAATCAACCCTTCCCTGCCCCGCAGCACCCCTGCCCCCATCTCCTGCTACCAGGCACCAACCACAAACTCCTCTCTCCCTTTCCCTAACACCCCCCCCCCCCTCAGAGCCTGGAAGTCAGGGCAGTTTAGGCCAGGGGGGATGGGGCACAGGATCTGGCCGCTGCTCCGGGGACAGTTCATTCACCCCCGGTCCCCCAGGGCTGAAACAGCACGTCCAAGATCTGAGTTTAAAAATAAGCTGGGGCAGGCTTGGTGGCCTGTGATCTCAATCTGACTGTCTCGGGTCCCTCTCTGGCGTCCCCCTCTTTCCGGGCCTGGGTCTATGGTCTGTCTGGGAGGCCGCCAGCCAGCCTGCCAACCTCTCCGCCGCCAGGAAACCTCCACCCCTGAGGTTCCAGCTGCGCTCAGCATCTCCCTGCCTCCCGCAGAAGCTGTCTGCCCCTCGAGGGCATCTGAAGAGCCAGCTCCCCACGGGGCCACCGCCGCGCTGGATGTCTGGCTCTGTGGGGACCCGGGTCTTGGTCTCCCGGCGTCCCCCACGTCCACCCTGGGAACCCGAGACGAGGGCCAGGAAGCGAAGGAAACAAAAGTCCAGGGCTTCTCCGAGGAGGACCTAGCGATGTGCTCACCATGGGGTCGCCTGAAGTCTTTTCTTAAAAAGCCCCACGAAACCCGAGCGGCCCCTGGGCCGGGAGTCCGACTCCAGGCGACTCTGGGCACCCCAGTCTCTGTCCGGAAGCCTTCGGCAGCCGCTGGCCACCCAGTCTCGCTCCACCCGGGGCCCTGCCAGCCTCAGTTTCTCCCACTCTGGGTCTCTGCAGGCCGCCCACTTGGTGTCTGCGAGCTCAAACTTGGCCCCCTCCCCCGCCCCTCGGGGCCGCCCCGGCCGGCGCCCCCGAGCTCAGCGCCCCGTTCCCGGTGTGCCCGGACCCGGGGCGGACCTGGGCAGGGGGCGGGGGCCACAGCCGCCCGGAACCCTGGGGGCCGGTCCGTGCGGGCCGGGTCTGGGCTGGGATTCGGGGAGCTCACCTCCAGGCGGGCGGCAGCAGCGGGGTGCGGCGCTCGTGCGCGGGGCGGGGCGGGGGTGGGGGGGTGCAGCGACGCGGCCGGGGAGCCCGGGTCTCGGCGGGCGGTTCCTACCTGCGGGCCGGGCGGGGCGGCCGCCGAGCGAGCTGCCGGACAGACAGCCGGCGGCCGACGAACTGGTGTGGGCGAGTGCGAGCGTGCAACCCCACCCCGAGGAAGTGAGCTGGGAGCCCGCCCCGCCGGGACCCCGCCCCCCGGCCCCCCAAGCCGGCTGCTGGGGGGCCAGACCCCGCCCTCACCCCCACCCCCCCACCGCCCTGTGGGGCTGGAGCCCGCCCCAACCCCCTCCCCGGCCCAGCCGAACCTGGCTCTCCCAACCTCCGCGGCGGTCAGGACCCCGCCCCCGCCGCCTCCCTGCAGCCTCCGCTGCCCGGCCGGTCCCCGCGGCGGGCGGGAGACCGCGCTCTTCCACCCCAGGCCAGCCGGACAGACCCCGCCGCCCAGGGTGGGTGTGCACACCGAAGCGCCCCGCTCCCCGTGCTCTCCGTTTGCCCCCGGCCCCAGCTTTCCCCCAGCGGTCCGGCCCAGCCAGTGTTTGAAGAAGGCCTTGACCCAGCCTGGGGGAGGAGGTGGGCTCCATTCAACCAGGCAGTGGGAACCCAGGTTTGCTGTGCGCAGCCTTACCCTCTCCTCTCCCCCCCTAGGGCCCTGACCTCCAAAGAACCTCATCCCTCACCTCCCAGTGAATAAGCACTTGCCCACCCCAGCTGCACCCGGGCACTTCAAATCCCTGCCTGGGCTTCCTCAGTGGCCAGGAATAGTTTTGACCTTCGAGGCCCACGGGAGACCCTAATCCTTGGCCCGGGGCTTTTCAGGGAGGGCTGGGAGGGGTGTGAGTGGATGGGGCGGGGCAGAGATCACGTTGAGGAAGGGAAGAGATAGTTTCTGACGCTCTTCTCCTTCTCCCTCCACGGCCCCCCCCCTCCTATTTTGGAAGGGTGACTGCTGCTGCTGCTGGCCGGGGACACCAGGCTTCTCTCTAGGTGCTGGAGGCGACCCCTCTGGGATCCTGCAGCTTTTCACTGGGAATAAATAGCTTTAGGGAGGGGGGAGGGAGGAGGCGGTGTGGTCAGTGTGCAAAAACAAGAGACGACAAGCCGTCCCTGGCAATAACCTCTGACTTGGAGAGTTGGTCAGGTTGCTTTGAGAAGCGTTGGGGAGGGAGGGGTGGGAAGGGGCTCCAGGGAAGTGCCTTTGCTGTGTCTTGTTTCCGGAGTAGAGACTCACATCTCCACAGAGGATTCCCGCACTGGTAGCCTCCCCTCCTGAGACTGGGTCCCCCAAGCTCTCGGGTTAGAGACCCACTCCCTCCCTTCTGAACTGCCGGCCTGGACTCCTCCTCCAAATTGCCCCCCAGGGCATCATGCCATGTTTCAAACAAGAGCAGAGACCGGACCTACCTACCTCGTTGACCTCTGCATTTTCAGGACTTTCCCCCCAAGTCCGAATCACCATCAATGTCCTCATCAAGACCCTACTTCAGTCTGTGCTCCAGACTCCTAGCTTTCTGGTGTCCAGCCTGTGTGTGGGCCTCTCCTCTGGCCCTGAGATCAACACGCACAGTAAGGGTCTTGGTTGGCCTTGTAGGTGCAGAGGTCTGCCAGCCCCGGAAGGTCACCAGGGTGAGGGTAAGAATGGGGCTCAGGGAAGGTGAAGGGAAGGCGCTTTAAAAAAAAATGGAGGTCAATTCCAGCTCACAGGAGCAAAGGCTGAGCCTCCTACTCCCACCACCAGGGCAGTGATACCAAACAAACAAATGGAGGGCTGGTGACACAGGGCTTACTGTTGGGCTGGTGACCACAAGGTCAGCAGTTCAAAGCCACCAGCTACTCTGAGGGAGACAAGTGGGGATTTCTAGCCCCATCACGAGTTACAGTCTCCTCCGACACTCAAAGGGGCCTTCCTACACTGTTTCATAGGGTCTCTGGGAGTCAGCCTCGCCAGGTGGTAGTGGGATGAGTGAGGCGGGAAGGTGGTACACGAAAGGCAGAGGATTGGGTCTCTGTTGATGACCTGCAGTATAATAAGCCAATGTTTCCTTTGCATCCGTTCCTACAGCAGTTGTTTACATGGAAGAGCTGGCTGGCTCACCCAGCAACTTCGTGAGATAATTGTGTTTAGCCTCGTTTTCAAGGTGAGAAAAGGGAGGCAGAGTCTGACAACAAATGATGGCAGAGCTTCAAATTTTAATTCTTAATGCCCAAACCCCCCTTTGCCAAAAACAATCATAACCACTGAGCTCTTGTACCTCCATCATCACTGATACCTTGGCCTTCTGATCGATTGAGTGATTTGGCTCCTGATCACATGGGGCTGTTACAATGGATGCGTGCACACAGCAGATCTTTTTCCTGTGGTCACTACACCTCCAATCCACAAACCCTCTCATGGTCAAATGTCAAAGTCGGTTGCTTGGCTTTGGCGTCTGGAAGCCAGAGAAGGTTAGGAGAGCTCCCGGGGTGGGGGGGGGGGGGGG
>PVJH01004747.1:0-11912 GCA_004026705.1 Nesogale talazaci | reverse complement strand
GTGCCCTGGGAAGGTCTGGGGCTCAGCCATATGGACTCTCTGTTCCTGTGCCCCATCTGTCCTCCGGGGAACAGGTGTGTGGAAGCCAGGGCTGGAAGCAGAGCTTTGAGAGCTCAATGACCGGCCTGGCATCTGACTGTCTCTCTCCCAATCCAGCAGGTCCCGCATAGCCTTTCTTGTCTCACGGTGAAAGGGGGCTTGTTGCAGGTGCTCAGCTCATCTACCCCTTAGGGAAGATTTTCAAACAGAGGCCTGTGTGCTGACCGTCAAGGCCTTTCACACTTTCCTCTAGGAGGAGCTGAATCACTCCCTGATGCCTATAATCACAAGCCCTCCTCCCAGGGAGAAGAGGCCCTTCCTTTTCCGGGGGCCTTGCTCACTGGAGCCTAGAGCTCCCACAGGCCATGTGGATGACCAAATTGCCCGCAAAACCCTCTTTTCCTGACCCAAGACTGTCCGTGGGTCTGTGGAAGGAGAGGGTAAAAAAGCATGGGGGAGGAGGGAGGGAGGGAGGGAAGAGGAGCTAGAGACCTACCATGTATGTGAAGTCATTGTTTCCTTTAATCCTCATGAAAACCGGAAGAGGAATTCTTATGATTTCCGGTGCACAGATTAGGAAGTGAGGCTCTGAGAGGCTGAGGCTGTGGCCCCAAATCATAACCCACAAATCGTTGGGCAGTTCAAATCGAGGGCTGACGCTAGGACAGCCACCCTCTGTCATACCAACCTGGTCGCAGTTTCTAACTCCAGCTCATTATGGGCTCTGGTTTGGGGTCAAGGAGATGAAGGTCCAGACAATGTCTTCCGGCCCTTTCTTTCCTAAATTTAAGAGTGGGCCGAAGCCCCATGTAGACATGGAACCCTCGCAGGACTGGGATGCAGGAGACTCAGGCTCATTCGATCTGACCACGGACACAGACATCTGTCCTGCTGCTAGGGCTTGAGCAAAGTGCACTCAGTGTGCTCTTTTTTTGGGGCATCACTGCTCTCCGGTGGTGGGAGTAGGAGGCCCAGCCCCACTGCTGGAATTGAACCTCCGTCCCAGTGGGCCGCAGTCCCGCGCACAACCACTACGCCACCGGGGCTCAGCCCCAGTGTGCTCTTTCTTTCTTTTCTTTTCTTTTTTTTTTTTTTTTTAATTTTTGTTTTTTGTTTTTGGGCATCACCGCCCTCCGGTGGTGGGAGTAGGAGGCCCAACCTTGCTGCTGGATTTGAACCTCCGTCCCAGTGGGCCGCAGTCCCGCGCACAACCACTACACCACCGGGGCTCAGCCCTTCTTTCTTTCTTTCTTTTCTTTTTTTTTTTTTCAGCATGCTCTTTCGAAGTAAGAGAAGAGGGAGAGGCCAGTCTCTGGAGAAGGACACCATGCTTGGCAAAGCCGAGCATCAGTAAATAGAGGAAGGCCCTCGACTGGACAGACAGATGGACGGACACAGGGTCTTCAGCAATGGGTTCCAGCAGAGGGCCCGGATTGTGTGGGACGGAGTAACCTTTTATTCTGTTTTGTTGTTGTTGTTGTTTTTTTTTGGGGGGGGGGGCATCACTGTTCTCCGGCGGTGGGAGTAGGAGGCCCAGCCCCACTGCTGGAATTGAACCTCTATCCAAGTGGGCCGCAGTCCCGCGCACAACCACTATGCCACCGAGGCTCAGCCCCCTTTTATTCTGTTTTCCGTGAGGTCGCTATGAGCTGGAGCTGGTTCCTTGGCATCAACCCGCCACGCGGAAAACTGGAATGACAAGTTCTGGTGCTGACCCTTCCACAAGCTGAGTTGTATGGTCTCCATGAGGCGAGCCTTCTAAACCATGCGGATATTCACAAGCCACCTGGGGCTTTCATTACTACGTAGTGTAATGAAAAACAAATCCGCTTGTCAGACACCACTCCGTGTCAAGCCACACATGGCGAGTGGCTCCCCCATGGGAGAGGGCAGATACAGAACCTTTTCATCACGGCAGGCAGATGGGCCTCTTGGAATCTCTGTGCTGCCTGGGAAAGGGGGAGACAAATATCTTAAAGCCTTAGAACAAGGGGGTCTTCTTAAGGTGTCAGAGAAGGAACACTCCCATTTTCCACTAAATAGTGCTAGAAAAGTGGTGACTGCCTACCCTGCCCCTGGGATGGAAAACCTGAGTCCCCAGAGGACTGTGTGGTCCAGTTCTGGCTCTGACAGGTTTCACCCAACAAAGACATGCCCTTGCAAAACTGATTACAGGGTGGCAGCAGGGGTGGTGGTGGTGGTGGTGACGGGTAATTTATGAATTTACGAGCATTAACTGGGTGCCTACTGTGTGTCAGGCACTGCTCTAGGCATGGGGCTACAAGCAGCAACAAATCTCATGGAGGTTCCCTTCCAAGGGACATGATGTATGGAACCTAGGGGCCGGGGGAAGCAGGAATAAATCAGAAAACTGCAAAAGTATCTGATTATGTTTTGAAGGCAGTAGAGCAGAGTGATGTGACAGGCTGGGGTGGGGACTGCTATATCAAGTACCACCCTCCCAATGCCATCAAGTCCACTCCAAGTCATGGGACCCTATGGCCTAGATAGGCTTTCTGAGGCTGTAAGGTAAACCTTTATAGGAACGGACAGCTTTTTCTTCTCCTCCCTTTTCTTCTTCTTTTCCTTCTCCTTTTTTGTTTTTGTGTGTAAGACTTTTATATCAAAGAGAAAACAGCCCAGCCCAGTCCAGATCAAGTCCATAAGTCCAATACTAGCCCCTCTGTCTGATACGAGGCCATAAATTCCTCTTCAGACTCACACATCACATGCAATGACATTGAGTGTGGCAAGATCATAGGCCGGTGTGTGGAAAGTCCTGGGGATCCAATGGTGATGGAAGCATCTCAGTGCTGGGGCAGGTCTCCTCGTGGCTCCTGCAGCTCTTCAAGTGTGGCTCTTGGCTCACGTCTCTGCTGAATGGCTTGCTCGGGTCTCAGCGTGGCTCCACATGGAAGGGGAAGCAGCCAGACAGCTTCTTCTTTCCCGCTTGGAGTGCCTGGTGGGTTTGACCCTGTTGGTTACCAACGTAATGCCTAACTGGTAGCACCATACCCTGGAGAGCACATCAAAGAGCTGAGAGCTGAGCAGCAAGGAAGAGCCAGCCTAGTGGACATCAGGGACTGCGGTTGCCCAGCCAAAGGAAAAAGAACAATTGCTGTAAGAATGAGCTTGTTTGCACAGAGGCAGCAAGAAGGTTGGTGAGACCGGAGGGAAAGAAGCGACATGAGGCTGGCTAGGGAGGCACTGCCCAGATCACGAAGGGCCTGACAAATGACACAGAAGAGGTTAGACCAGGTTCCTGGCTGGGGTCCAGAGGCAGGAAAGGACATTTCACACAGTAGATGGAGCTCAGCTACGTTCAGCTGTTTCATGACCTTTGACCCACTGGACTAGCCCCTCTAGGGATCAGAAAGAGGCTATCCTCAGGGTCCTCAGTTGGAGGGGTGACCCATCATGAATAGTGGGGGGCAATTACAGAACTCACTGAACCATCAACCTCATATGACAGGAAAACTACCGAAGGCTTCTGGAATGCTCTCCACCTCTGAGACCCTCTCCAGCCTTTGAGACAGGTTTCATGATGAAAATAATGCAGTGAAAGTGGTAGGAGGTAGGACTTGACCGATGTGCCTGGTTTTCCAGGCCTGGTGGGTTTTCGACTGTTGGGAGGCTGCGGCCATCACTCTTCTTTTGTAAGTTTCATTGGCAGATACTTCACACAACACACAGTTCAATAGTTGGATCCCATTAAAGTCATTGCTTTACATAATCACTCAATGAGTGGAAAATACTTGCGTTTTCCTTCTCCAACAGATGCCGGCCTTACATAGGTTCCAGCTTGGGCAGGTTTTATCGCAGCACCAGTTTCTCGTGAGCTTGCGAAGAGGTGAGCACTGCAGGGAGCACTTGGATGTGAGGGGCCTGCAAGTTGGTTCGGAATCATAGCAACCCCTGTGGCGGCTGCAAGCGCCTTACAGGATTCCCCAGGCTGTCATCCATCTGTCTTGGAGGAAGCGCAATGAACATGCTTCTTGGAAGTGTTCTTGGGACGGACCAGTCCCTGGAGAAGGACATCATGCTTTGTAAAATAGAAGGTCGGCAAGTAGGTGTAGACCCCACTGAGAGGGGTTGACCCAATGACAGCAGTGGGTTCAAGCATGGCCATAAATTGTGGAAATGATGATGGCAGCATATGGATCAGGGGTCTTCAAACTTTTTAAACAGGGGGCCAGTTCAGTGTCCCTCAGACCATTGGAGGGCCGGACTATAGTAAAAAATAAATAACAACAACTATGAACAAATTCATGCAGGCCCATGGATGAGTTGGCTGCTAAGCAGGACAGGCAGCATCAGCAAAAACACCCCACTGGATATATGTCCTCATTGGGCCAGGTGTGGCCCGAGGGCTGTAGTTTGAGGACCCCTGATATGAACAAATGTGCTTGATACAATTGATGTATGGGTTGTGATAGGAGCTATAAGGGCCCCCAATATAATGATTATTTATTTATTTTTTTTGTTTTTTGTGGGCTTCACTGCCCCTGGTGGTCATGGGCGCTACCCAGTGCTGCTCCTGAGAGCTGCTGCTGGATTTGAACCACCAAGCCCGTGGACTGCAGTTCCTCACTCAACCAGTTATGCCACCGGGGCTCAGCCCGATTTATTTATTTTTAATGGCAATGTGTCAGTCACCTAATCTGGTGTCAATTTGAGGATTAAGAGTGTAGGGGTGCAGTCTATCCTGTTGATCTGGAGATAACCAATGAGGCCTCTGTGTGGGCATGGCTTCCTCTTGAGATTTATGGGAAATGTGGCACTTCTCTTTCTAAATCTAAACTATCTAAATCCTTATCTAAAATATTCTAATTCTAATTCTCTTTCTCTCTCAGTTCATTTCCTGGGAGACACTTGACTGACGAGGCTGGCTCCCTGCGAGACATCCCTGAGGAGAAGCTACATGGACCTACCCCGATGTGGCCAGAAACCTGGACCTAGAGAAGCTGCATGGAGACTCCTGCCAGCACTGAGAGGCTTACATCACCACTGGATCCAAAGACTTTCTGCCTACTGGCTTGTGGTCATTCTGCATTTGACATCATTGCATGTGTTTCATGAATCTGAAGAGGACTTAGAGATTGGTATTGGACATATGGGCTAATATTGGACATATGACCTTGGGTTAGATTGGGTTGGGATGTTTTGTCGTTGTTCATTTCTCTTGTTTATAAACCTCTCCCCGTTATACACATATGTGTGTCTTTGGATTTGTTTCTCTAGTCTACCTGGACTAATACAGGCAATAATTGTGAGTCTGGTGTAGAACTGGGCAGTGCTTCATTCTAGTGCACCTAAGTTTGCTATGAATTGGAACTAACTCATTGGCTCTAATCACAGTCTTTCTAAGAACTGATGACGAGGCTCTCGCTTGTGTCTGGTCGCTGGGTGGGCTTTGTGTTAGTCCGGGTTGACTAGAGAAACAGCTTCACGGACATTTATATATGTGTAACAGAGAGCTTAATATCAAAGAGCAATTGTATATTGAAAAAAAGGCTCAGCCCCGTGCAGGCCAAGTCCATCAAGTCCATCATATTAGCCTGTACCTCCAATACTAGTCCCTAAATTCCACTTCAGGCTGACGTAGCTGTGCACAGGGATGCCAAACGCAGGAAGAGCTCCAGCCGGTGGCTGAGAAGTCTGGTGGATCCAGTGGTGGTGGACACATCTCCCAGGCTCTGGTTGCCATCAATGTGGCTCCACGCGTCTTGTTAACAGGAGCGTGGAGCAGAGTGTGTCCATGTCCAGGGAGGAAGAGAGGAAGTCCCCAGAATCTTTAGGAGAAGGCCGTGCCCACAAGGAGGCATCAGTGAAGCTGTGACCTGATTGACAGGCTGGACTCCACCCCTTCCCTCTGAATAGCCTAAGCTGACTCAGAGTCTGTAACTACACAGGTTTGAACTGCAGCATTTCAGGGAGCATCCAGAACGTCATCGCTGGAGCACCCACCAGGGTCCCTTCAATAAGCCCTTGACACATCTTATTCTGCGTAACAATCCTGTGGGGAGAGTAGTATTAACCTCCATTTTCCAGACAGGTGGATGGAGGCTGAAGGAGCCCGGTGGCATTAAGGATAAGCTCTTGGCTACCCAAGTTCAGTGGTTCAAATCCACCGGGTGCTCCACTACAGAGAAGATCTGGCAATCTATTCCAGCACAGGTGGGCAGGATAGGGAACCCTGTGGGGGTGGTTGTAGTCTATCTTGTGGCATAGGTGTGAGTCGGAATACATCCGCGGGCACACACACAAAGGACCGAGACATGGAGACACATCTCTTGGGGTCCTGGTCCTATCTCTGAACAGACCTTCATTCAGCCAACCTTTCTCTTAGAGACTGTGGGAAACGAAGAACTTCCTACCCACTGCCATTAGGTGATTCTCTCCTATGTTGTTTACAGCTATCACTACATCAGCCATGAGTCACTTGACAGTCCTAAGGGGTAAGCAGGGTTCACTTTTACCCTTCTCATGTATTGGATGAGAAAAATAATGTACACTAATGTCACACAGCCTGGCAGAGGTGCAATTAGATAGTTTAACGGTCCTTTCCTATTCTCCGTGGAGTGCACTTTTCAGTACATGGTGGGTAAAAACGACATCGTTCTAGCTGGTCATCTATCACGTGTTGACCAGAGAGCAGCAACTGTGCATGCGAACACTTTAATCTCTGTCCTGCCTGCAGGCAGTGCCAGCCAGCCCCGTGTGTCCAGGTGGCAGCTCAGAGCTGAGGGTGGACTTTGGCACATGTGGACTGGTGTTGTTTGGGTCCCTGGAATCAGTTCTGATCCAGCGACGCGACGGACAACAGACTGAAATGCCGCCCCTCACTGCCCCTCATTTGCTTCCACTCATTATGGCTGCCACCTTGTCCATGCATCTCACCCACGGACTTCCCCTTTTCCTTTGTCCCGCTCCACTTTACCAAGCATTATGCCTTTCCCCAGGGATTGGTCTCTCTGGATAACATGTCCACGGGTCCTGAGAGGTAGTCTCACCTTGCCTCCAGGGACATCCTGGCTGTCCTTCTTTTAAGGCAGACCTGTCTGTTCTTTTGGCCATCCACTGTACTTCCAACATTATTCTCCAATACCATAGTTCAAATGCATCGATTTTTCTTCAGTCTTCCTTATCTGATGTCCAACTTGCACATGCATATGAGGAGATGGAAGTCAGGAGCACCTGAGACCCCAAACTCGAACGCCCTTGCTTTTCAGTGCTTTCAAGAGATACTGTGCAGCAGATCCACTTAATGGAAGGCATCACTTGATCCCTCGACTTGTCCTTCCATGAACAGTGCTTGTGCAGTCAAGCAAGAAGAAATCCTTGACCACTTCCATCTTTCCCCATTTACCATGATGCCAGCTGTTGGTCCAGTGTGAAGATGTGGGTTTCCTTTTGCTTAAGTCATTTTATTGGGCTCAGAAGCCACAAAGCCCACATGGAAGAAGCACACCAGTCTGTGTGACCACGAGGTGTCGAAGGGATCAGGCATCAAAGAACTAAAAATTATATCATTATAAATGAGGGGACCCAAAGCCCATCAGGAGGTGAAGTGACATCCCCTTGCAGGGAGGAGATGAGTCAGTCAAGGTACAGTGTAGCAACAATGAAATATGCACCCTTCCTCTAAAATGCTTAAGTTTATGCTTCCTCTAAAACTCTAAAGTTTTTAAAGGCTTACTTCCCCGCCCCTCCCCCCCCCGACTATCATGATCCCAATTCTACCTTACAAATCCAGCTAGACCAGAGTATGTACACTGGAGCCAGAAACATGACGAAATTCAGGACAGATGACCCCTTCAGGACCAGAGGTGAGAGTGGTGATACCAGGAGGGTGGAGGGAAGGAGTAGAGAGGAGGAATTGATTGCAGGAATCTATACATAACCTTCTCTCTGCGGTACAGACAGCAGGGAAGTGGGTAGAGGGACACATTGGACAGTGTATGATAGTACAAAATAATGATAATTTGTAAATTATGAAGGGTTCATGGGGAGTAGGGAGGGAGGGGAAATTTGGGGAGCTGATTCCAAGGGCCTAAGTAGAAAGAGGATGTTTCGAGAATGATGATGGCAACAAATGTACAAATGTGGTCTGCATACAATTGATGTATGTATTGATCGTGATAAGAGTTGTATGAGCCCCCAATAAAATTATGTTTTAAAAATGGTGAAGTCAGTAGCCCATACGGCATCAGATTGCTCAGAGTGAAAGGACATAGTTAAGTGGTAAAATAAAACCCCATTCCCTTGTGCTTGCTTTGGCGGCACATACACTAAAAAAAACCCCAACTCATTCCCACTCAAAAAAATCATTTTATTAGGGGCTCATATAACTTATCACAATCCATCCATCCATCCATCCATCTATCGTGTCAAGCATATTTGCACATTTGTTGCCACCATCACTTTTTTTTTCTTCCCGCATCACTGCCCTGGTGGGAGTAGGAAGCCCAGCCTTGTCCACCATCATTTTCAAAGCATTTTCTTTCTACTTGCGCCCTTGGTACCAATTCCTCATTTCCCCCCTCCTTTCCTACCCTTATGAACCCTTGATAATTTATAAATTATTATTTTCTCATGTCTTCCACTGACTGACGTCTCCCTTCACCCACTTCTCTGTTGTCCATCACGATCTGTTTCCCTTTCTCCCACCTTCTCCTTCTCCTCCTGGTATCACTACTCTCAATATAGGTCATTAGGTGGTTATCTATCCTGGATTCCCTGTGTTTCCAGCTCTTCTTTGTACCTGTATACAAACTTTGGTCTAGTTGGATTTGTAAGGTAGACTTGGGGGCATGTTAATTCGTGGGAGGAAGCATTAAAGAACTGGAGGACAGTTGTGTGTTTTGTCAGTGGTATGCTACACCCTGAATGACTCATCTCTTCCTTGTGACCCTTCTCTAAGGAGATGTCCAGTTGTCTACAGATGGGCTTTGGGTCTCGACTCTGCACTCCCCCTCACTCACGTCGCTATGATTCTTTGTTACGGGTCTTTGATGCCTGATACCTGATCCCATTGACACCTCATAATCACACAGACTGATGTGGACTTTGTTCCTTCCCAACTAGATTGCCACTTGTTTATCTTCAAGCCTTTAAGACCCCAGATGCTACATCTTTTTAAAAAAAATCATTTTAGAGCTGAGCCCTGGGGGCGTAAGTGGTTGAGTGCGGGACTGCGGCCCGCGGGCTTGGCGGTTCAAATCCAGCGGCGGCTCTCAGGAGCAGCACTGGGTAGTGCCTGCGACCACCAGAGGCAGTGATGGCCCCGCCCCCCCCAATAATTTTATTGGGGGCTCATACAATGTTTATCACAATCCATCCATCCATCCATTGTGTCCAGCACATTTGTACATTTGTTGCTATCATCATTTTCCAAACATTTTCTTTGTACTTGAGCCCTTGGTATAAACTCCTGATTTTTTTTCCCTCCCTCCCCATCTACCCTCCCTCACAAACACTTGATAATTTATAAATTATTAATATTTTGTCATATCTTACACTGTCTGACATCTCCCCTCATCCACTTTTCTGATGTCTGTCCCCCTGGGGACATGCAGAGCCTTGTGGTTGGTTTCTGACACTGTATCTTTTGATAGCTGGGAATCATCAGCCTTTTTCACCACATTTGCTTATGCATCCATTTTGCCTTCAGCAATCATGTCGGGGAGGTGAGCATTACAGAATGCCTGCTTTTTGGGTTCTTGCAGTGAGGGAATATTGGAGTAGAGGCACAGTGTCCATCTGCTACCTTAATACTAAACCTATAAATATATGTACACCTATTTCCCTATAATACATAAAAATATATTTATATATGTATATGCCTATATTTAGACCTCTATAAATGCCCTTTGCCTCCTAGTCCTTTCTTGTATTTTCCTTTACTTTTCTCTTGTCAATTTGTGTTTTCTTTCTTTATTTTTTTGGGGGGGCATCACTGCCCTCTGGTGGGAGTGGGAGTGGGAGGCCCAGCCTGGCTGTTGGATTTGAACTGCCAAGCCAATGGGCCGCAGTCCCACACTCAACCACTATACCACCGGGGCTCAGCCCGATTTGTGTTTTCCTTTTTTTTTTGGGGGGGCATCATTGCCCTCCGGTGGTGGGAGTAGGAGGCCCAGCCCCACTGCTGGAATAGAACCTCCGTCCCAGTGGGCCGCAGTCCCGCGCACAACCACTACGCCACCAGGGCTCAGCCTGATTTGTGTTTTCTTTACCTGAAGTTGTAATCCATACTGAAGGCTTGATCTTCACTAGTAAGTGCTTCAACAGCTCCTTTCAACAAGCAAAGTTGGGCCATCTGCACACCTTAGGTTGCTAATACACCTCCCTCCAGTCTTGATGTAGCATTCTGAATCCATCTTTTTGATAATTTGCTTCACATGTGGATTGAATAAGTATGGCGAGATGATGCAGCCCTGGCTTTGCACCATGCAACATTCCATTTGAAGAGGCCCTGGTTGTGCAGTGCTACTAACTGCAAGGTCAGCAGTTTGAAACCATCAGGCTGCATGGGAGAAAGAGAAAGTTTTCTACTTCTGTGAAAAGTGCCAGTGTTAGAAACACACGATGGCTGTTCTCTTCTGTGCTGTAAGGTTTTTTTTATGAGTTGGAACCTATTGGAAGGTAGGGAGTTTGGTCTTGTGTATTCCTTTGTTCTGTTTGCATAACTGCCTCTTGATCCAGGTACAGGTTCCAGGTGAGCACAATGAAGTATTGTGGAATTCCCATTCTTCTCAAGGCTATCCATAGTTCGTTATGCTCCAAATAGTGGGATGCTTTTGCATAGTCAATAAAACACAAACATCTTTCTGGTATTCGCTGCCTTCAGTCGACATCCATCTGACCTCAACAATGATATCCCTTGTTCCACAACCTCTTCTGAATCCAGCCTGAACCTCTGTCAGCTCCTTGTCAATGTGTTGTTTTAACTCCTGTTGGATGATCTTTAGTAAAATTCTACTTGAATATGATATTGATGATATTGTTCTATAATTTGAGCATTCTCTTGTGTCACCTTTCTTTGGAATGGGTATTAATATAGATCTCTCCCAGTCATCTGGCCATGTCGATGTCTTTCAGATTTATTGGCATAGATGAATGAAAGTCTCCAGTGCGTCATCAACTTGTTGAGACATTTCAATTGGTATTGCATCAATTCTTGGAGGCTTGTTTTTGCCCAGTACTTTTAGTGTAGCTTGGACTCACCTTTCAGTATCATTGGTTTTTGTTCATCTAATACCTCTTGAAATGGTTGAGTGTTAACTAGTTCTTTTTGTGTGTGTGTGTGTGGGTATCACTGCCCCATGGTGGGAGTAGGAGGACCAGCCTTGCTCCTGGAGAGCTGCTGCTGGATTTGAATCACCAACCCTGTCAGCCGCAGTCCCTCACACAACCACTACACCACTGGGGCTCAGCCCATTAACTAGTTCTTTTTTGGGGGGGGCATCATTGCCCTCTGGTGGGAGTGGGAGACCCAGCCTTGCTCCTGGAGAGCTGCTGCTGGATTTGAACCCCCAGCCCAGTGGGCCGCAGTCCCGCACTCAACCACTATGCCACGGGGGCTCAGCCCCAACTAGTCCTTTTTAATACGACTTTGTGTATTCTTTGTGTGTGTGTGTGTGTGTGTGTGTGTGTGTGTGTGTGTAGTCTTTCCATCTTCTTTGGATGCTTACTGAATAATTCAATATTTTGTCCTCATAATCTTTCAGTGTTACAACTTGAGGCTTGACTTCTTTTCTTTATTTCTTTTCATTTAAGACATGCTGAGAATGTTCTTTTTTGCTTTTCTAAGTATTTGCATATTTCATTATAATATTTTACTTTACTTTGTCTTCTTGGACTGTCCTTTGACA